>MU228246.1:3215710-3234835 GCA_018584345.1 Thuja plicata
ATACATCACGACAATCCCTTAGTCGCTGAGTCGGGTGATATACACAACTTAACCTTTCACTGGGAATGTATCCTTTCTCTGTTTCCAGCGACTTCGCGACATACCTTAATCGCTTAGTCGTGAGTACCCTTTACCTGAGACATTTTTATCATCCGACTTAGCGACCACCGTCAGATCCTTTCACCTTTCATCGAACGGCTGTCCTTTAATCGCTTCACATCTTGACATACCCTTAAAATATCACGAGACTTCACGACCAGGGGTATAATGCCTTAAAGTCTCCTTATCGCTTGATCCTCTTTCTTCATCAAGCGATCACACGACAACCGATAGCAATCTGACAGATGTCATCTTTTACTTCGTCCACTTTATGCATTCTAAGAATGTGAGTAATCCTTCTAATCTGGCGACATCCCGACTGAGGGAAATCATTTAACCATAAACTGTTAGTCGCATGGTCGTGGCTATTTTCTCTTAACTGCTAAATATCACGAGACCACGCGACTGAAGTGAAACCTTAACTGTTTGACTGGGTGGATCAAGCGATCACGCGACATGAAGAAAGGCGCAAGGTCGGAAGACATTTTGTTGACTCGCCTTTTCTTCACGCGATCACCCGACTGAAGGTGGGTCCCGTTCACTTTGAAAGCTCATAACATGGAATTAAGCGACAACCCGACCAAAGGAAAATCGCTAAGTCTCGATACACTTAGAGAATATTCTATTTTTTCACGAGACTAAGCGACACAAGGCAAAATCAAAGTCGGGAGATCATTTGGCATATTCGTTCTTGATACAGCGATCAAGCGACCTGACTTAATTGCACATGTCTTAAGTGACTGAAAAAGGTAATGTTAAAATATAAGACATGACCTTAGGGTTTTAAGATACATCGTTCAATTTGGTTTGCAAGGATTTATGATTTTGCAGGGTTTTTCAGGATTTTGTCAGGGAATTAGCACGAAACCCTGAAACTTTCAGAGAACAAGACAAGGAACAGGGAAAAACATGAAATACAACCAACAACTAGAAGGCGGACCTATATGGAACATCTGGTCAAATGGAAAGGACAAGATGATTCCAAGGCTACATGGGTGCAAGAAATTGATTCCAAGAAGTTAGGCATCAATCCTGACTTACTCCAATCACCTGGAAGATGATTTATTTTTGTTTGCGGAGTATGGTGTAGGAGCACCTAAGGTTAGAAATATTTCTAGGTTAGAAAATCATTTTTCAATTTGTAAGGTGTTTTTGTTCCACCATTCTTGTAATGATCGAGGTCAATCGGTGAACAAACACCATAGTTTCTTAGTGTTGTTTTCTAGTTAAAGTGTGTGTTGAGGTAGCTTATAAACCTATGGAAATCCAACAAGGCTCTAGAAACCGAAGTTGATGAATTTCCACTAAGTTATACTGGTACTCGGGCAACTCTATTTCTTGGTAATGCTACTTGGGAATCTTGCTCGGTTTACACTAGGTTTCTCGGGTATGCTGTGCAGAATGACTCAGGAATGTTGCTCGGTAATGTCTCTCAGGTTACACTTGGTGCTCGGGGTTGTTACTCGGTGATGTTTCTCGGGGTTGCTTGCAAATTTTGGGTTGTTGACTGGCGTTCGGGTATTGAAGGCAAAGTTTATTTTGATGCTTGGGACTGATGCTCGATAATGGAGGTCTGTTGCTCGGTTATGTCGATTAACGAGCTAGGAAACATGGGATGTGATATTTGTGACCAGCTGGGTCAACTACAACAGCTCCCAACATGTTTTTTTTGTCTTTGATGGACAGGGACACCTATTCCAGTGATGGGAGGGTCATTTATGGCTCGACCATGCCTTCTGTGCAAGGTGGTTGAATTTGTTAAAGAGCACGAGATATTTTGGAGATATTTCTGATAGATAGATATATAGTTGAAAGCTTTTGTAAGAGAGTAGTAGTAGGAAAAAGAGAGGAATGTATTATATTTTGTAATAGGTTAGAGCTTGTGAATACAGAGAACATTTGGAGAATTATCTTGAGCATTTTTTTGATCGTTTCCATGTGCAATGTGTATTGTTACGTTATTCAAGTTGAACCAGCCAGTTTAGCTAGGAGGATGGATCTATCCTATTAGATTCCACAGCATGAAATAGTAGCTTTACGGTGAGAACCAGGTCTAGAGCACTTGAGGTGAAGATCTTAGTGACTTCCTCAATTTAGGGTTTGATAATACCCTATAAGGTCCATTCAAAGACCTTGAAGCAGAGTCAAGATGATTCTCGATAACAACTAGACTTGGGATTCTACATCACAGAGAGACAAGGAGGGGAGGCATAAGGAGATTTCAGAGAGATAAGGAAGGGATACATATGGATACTTCAACAAGATACAGAGAGATTAGAGGAAATATTGATAATATAGGACAAATATATGAGGTTTTAAAGCCTCAGCAACCACAATCACCTCGGGGATGGGGTCCCCCTACTATGACCCCATTGGTTCAAAGCAAAATCTATCCTGACGCAAAAGATGACATGGTATGCTTCACCATATATATGATACCATATCTAGATACAAAAAGCAATATGGCATGATATGACGGATGACCCCACATGGTAGATGATAGAAACGGAGGATTTTACAGATGTTCTAAATAGAGGATTTGATGGGCATTTGATCTATATCATAAAGAGTTTTTTAAATTTCTCCTGCTCAAAATAATATAAAAAATATTGATTTCAAAATCCATAGACCGCATTTGAAGGTGGGGTTTGATGGAGAGGCTCATAGAGAAAGCATGGAGAGAGGGAGGAGAAGAGCAGTGCTATATAAGATACCCATGTTGAAAGCAAAGATTCCCTTCTTGCCATTACTATATTCAAAATTTACATTTGGTTTTTCCTCTTTTTCTTTATTTTCATTTCGATTCTCTATAATTTTGTTATTTTGTTTGGATTGCCTTCAGTACAAAATAGGTGGCATATGGGGACTCTTATATGAGACACAGGCAGAAGGGCGAAACTTTCTCCATTTTTAGGATTTCATTTTGTTCAAATACATTGGTCTGGTTGATTTTTTCAATCAAGAAAGGCTAGAGTGGATGTTTTGGTTTCAATCGGTAAAAATTTAAAATTTTAAAGAAAATTTGAGTTCAAGGAACTAGAAAATTGCATTTACAGGTGAGAAAATTATTGCCAAATATTTTTTAATGTTAAATTTTGAAAAAATGACTTCAAATATTCAGAGTTTTTTTCCTAAAACGTTTTGCATAAAAATGGATTTGAGGCTGTAAATCATGCTTTTAGGGTGGCGTTGGCATTGTAAAGAAATATTTGATAGGATGAGAAATTTTGGCTGCAGATAATCTCAGGATTGTGGGATATCCACAAAATACATTTGTTGACGACCAAACTCCACACTCTTTGTCAACGTCCATTCTTCCTGTGCCAAAATAGAAGGGGGTTGGGACATCCACCACAGAGAATTGGAATGGAATGTAAGAAATAATTATCACCAACTTCCCACCCTTTTCCATTCCACTTTGTTGACTACTGCAATGTAAGATTGAAAAAAACAAACATTTGGGCTTATTGCAAGTGTATCAACTAATGTTTTTCCGTGGTTTTATGAGCATGTGGATGCATTGGTAGCATGATTACAGGACCCAAAAGAAGTCATTTAGCATTAAATTCCAGTTCTGATAGCGTGTTCAGGCTGCAAATAATCAAATCAGACCGCTAGAAAAAAAAACATTAGAGCGGCAAACATGACGTGTTAGCCCACCTGAAATATCGACAAAACATGTCATATGCCTTGTTGACGTTAGCCCCACCGACATCACAGTTCACACATCATCCCCAGTAAGCCATTTGGAATAATCATGAAACTGCGAAAGAAACCAGGGTTGTCGATCCTCATGAAGATTCAGGGCCAAAACGTTTGAGAAAATATTGTCATAGCATGGGCCCACATTACGGATAGTTGAGTTGACTATATCCATGTGGAAAATCCTGATTGGTTTCATCATTTCACACTTATGCTTGATGAGCGGGAAGAAACAAACTACAAAATGGCGAAAATGGGAAAACACCAGAGATATCGGCAAGACATGAAACATTTCTTACGAATGCTTCCCATCGGGGAAACATGGCCATTTGGATGCATTTTCAATCTCCTAGTGGCCATAGAATTTTCTCCGATGAACATCATGTTCATAAGATTTTGGTGAGATTTTCACCGACATTTGATTTCAGCAAGACAAAAGGGAAGCTCTAGCGAAACAACAAGAGAACACTAGGGGAAGGATGAAGATGTCTCAGATCAGGTATCTGTGATGGGTTGAATGGTGGAAAAAATAACCAACAGTTACCATTATCAACAATAATGAACCTTAAATATTTATTTTCAAGTAAAAAATATATTTAAATTTATATTTTACAATAAATATTAGAAGTTGGAATTTTTGAGAAAATCTGAATTTAGAATAATAAATTTTGAAAGGAAAAAATACTAAAGTGTTGTGTAAGATGTTTTACCTTTAAATTTATATTTTATATCAAATATTGGTAGTTAAATAGTTTTCAGAAAAATCAAATTTAGAATATTAAATTTAAAAAGATAAAATTGTCAAAGAGTTTTATAAGATTTAATTTGTTGGTGAAGTTGAACTCAAAATTTAATTTCTAAAAATAAAAGATAATGTTATTAAAGATTTTCAATGTGTTCAATCATCTTTGGTTTGTTGATAAAGTTGAATGGCTCTAAATAAAACTATCAAAATTTAATTCTAAATGAATGTTTACATAAAGAAAAAGTGTCATTTAAAAATTACAAGTCACATTTCAAAATAATTTGATATTAAAATTTATATCAAATCTTAAAAGAAAGGAACTCTTAAGAAAATCTTATATTCTTTCAATTTTTTTACATATTTGATAGTTTTTCTTAATATATACTTAGTAAAAATTATCCTTAAATTGCAACTTTTAAAAATATATATATATTTATATAATATTCAACATTTTTCTAATGTCTATATTTAAAAAAAAAATTGTAAACCGAAATTTCCTAAACTCATAATGTATATAATTCTAAATTTTTAGAGAAAAGGGAATATTTACCAAAACATACACACAGATACTCGTAAAAATTAGAAACATTTCCTTACCTTATTTGGAAAATTTACCAAACCATATACAAAGGTATCCCTAAAAATTAGGAACTAGTCCTTGCTTATGGGAATGCCCATGTAGAGGAAGGGTAAAAATGATATGTAAAAATGGTAAACAATCAAATGGAGCATGAAATCATATAGCAAATAGTAAGGATTAATATAGGTAAGACTAAATTGAATTAGATATATACAAAAGAATGCAAGACTTTTAATGGAAATAAGAATATAAGACTTTCAATGGCAATAAGAATATAAGACTTTTAATGTCAATATTTATGGTAACCAAATGTGTTGGTTTTATGCATCCACCATATGCTAACATGTGTAATAGGTTCCTTTTCACTAATAGAAACAAAATAATTCAAACCAGTATGAAAATACCAATATGCAAACACCAATATGTGCCCTTGCATTTTAGACTAAATAAATGTACCATCTAAAATAAATTCCTTGCTAGCAAGGTGCTTGATATCATCTGACAATTGGTTAGATGGATCAACTATGATTACATTCTTATATGGTCGATATTCATATTTATCTATCATTGGTTTGGAAATGTGTTCACACTCAAGGTCTTCATGTAACCAATGTACCATGGTAACTTGACATCTGATGGAAACTAATGTTAACGTGTGTTGGTAACTAAGGTTAAAAATACATGTTTGTTAAATAACCACATATTTCACACACACACACACACACACAAAACCCTATAACCATAATCCATAAACCTTAAATGGGAGAGAATTAATAATATGAGGGTAATAAGCCCTTCTCTCCCTTAAGCTCATGGATAGTTTAAGGCTACAAGTCGATGGTTTGCGAGATATATAAGAGAATGAGAAAGGGGAACCTCTCTCTCTCTCTCTCTCTCTCTCTCTCTCTCTCTCTCTCTCTCTGTGCCCCCATATCCTTACCACTCTCTCTCTTCCCTCTCTCTCCTCTCTCCCCATACCCTACCACTTGATTATCTCTCTCTACCAATTTTTCCATTAATATTGGTAGAGAGAGAGACAAATAAGAGAGAAATAAACCTAGAGATGGAAAGGAGGAAGAAGATGAGAGACAAGAGAACAAAGAAAGATAGAGTAGTGAGATGGTATGGAGGATAGGTAAACACGTAGGGAGTGAGAGAACTAGGGAGAGAAAAGATAGAGGGGAAGAGAGGTAAATACCTAGAGAGGGAGAGGGAGATAAGATAGAGTTTCAATGAGGAAGGGGAAGGACATAGACGGATAAGGGAAGAAAGAGAAGGAGAGACAAATAAATTATAAAGAAGAGAGAGGGAGAGGGAGAGGGAGAAATACAAAGAAGTATCAACATAGTAAAAACCCTCAACCTTATGTACCCTAAATATTGTACCATCAATCTTGCGCCCTAAACCCTATGTAGGGAGGAAGAGGGAGAGATAGAGAGGTGATGGGAGATAGAAGAGGAGGAGAAGGGTAAGGGGGAGGAGGAGNAGAGGTAGAGAACTAGAGAGGGGGAAATAGAGAGGGGGGATGAATATGAGAGAGAAGAGATAGAATAGATTGTTGGTTCGTAGATTTAAAGAATGGTCGAGGGAGGATAATACAACATGTTAGCAACTATGCTCTGCAAAACATGACATATTAGCAACAAATGTCAGAAAATATAAACCAGATTCAACTAAATATAATGAGAGATTGAATGCTAATCCTACAACTCTAAACTAAATTCAACTATAACCATAACATGACGTGTTGACAACCAATCCACTGCACATAAATTTAGACAACGCGACTTGTATGTGTGACTGATTAGCTAAATAAAACTTTTGTCAGATACGATAAAAAATAAACAATATGGATGGGGAAAAAATGAGCATACTCAATTAAAAGGGGTCCACAGGTAAGGAAGATAACATAACGTGTTGGCTGCAAAATTGAGAACCCAACTTGTTGTCCTAGTACCATATCATGGATGCAAATAGTGAAATCATGTAGCTGGAAAAATTAATTTGAGGCAAAAAATCAGACATATTATCCTATTGTGCAAACTAGATCAACATGGCAAAATATGATTGGCCACATAGTTTCGCACTTAACTTCGATGAGAAGGAAGAAGAAATTGTAAAATGGTGACATATTTCACCATTTCACAAAGATGCCTTTTCACCCTTGCGCAAATGTGACATTGGAAAAACTTGACATGTTGGCCCACCGGGGAAGATAACATGATGTGTTGGCCATAAGAAATCTATTGGGCATGGAGTCACCAGCACTAAAAAATGATGTATTAGCCTAAGTAGATTCGTATTTCATTCTAAATAAACTTGATGATATGATCATATGCCTTGTCATAATGACAAGAATACACTATGCTACCTTCCCTTAGTTTGTAGAGTTTTAGACCCCATGTTCTCATCTAAACATTATGCAAAATCTTCTTAAACCTGCACTTCTCACTTTCTTACTCCCTTGATTAATTTGTATGCAACATAAGGAAATCAATTGTAGCTTTAAGGGGATAAACATGGGACTATGTTGGCAACAAATCCACACAATGGTTCATAACACAATGTGTTCACAATAAATACAGAAAATGGTTCATAAAATGATGTGTTAGGACAAACTATAACCATAGGATATTCTACAATATGTTTTCATGGTCCTCTCTACCCATTTGTAGGATTTTTCACTAGTGGAGGGCCAAGATATGCATTTTATTCTCTCATGGGTTACTCTATGTCGGGTTTCTACCAGTTTAAAAAAATTGACATAACCTTTTCAAAACTCTGCCAGGGCCAACACATCATGTTATCTTCCACAATTGGCTAACATGTCATTTTTTCCTAATGTCGTACTTGTGCAAGAGTAAAAAGGCATCTTTGAGAAATGGCGACATATCTCTCTATTTCACACTTAACTCTGGCGAGACAAAAGAAGGAAATGTGAAATGGTGAAAACTTCACCATTTTGCAAAGATGCCTTTTCGCTCTTGCAAAATTGAAAATTTTAGAAACCGTGATGTGTTGGACCACCCAGGAAGATAACATGAAGTGTTTCTCCTGATATATTTTTAGCCCATTATGAAGATGTCTATGATTGGTTATCTCTGTTGGGCTTAATGGTGGCAAAAATAGCCAATAGTTTCCAATAATCTCAACAATGTTGTAAACTGTTAGCTATTTTTATCACCATTTAGCCCATCATAAATAATTGATTTGAGACATCTTCATCATGGGATAAAAATATGTCAGGGACAACACGTCACGTTGTCCCAATTTCACAATTTTGCAAAGGTGAAAAGGCATCTTTGCAAAATGGAAAACTCTCTCTCTCTCTCTCTCTCTCTCTCTCTCTCTCTCATAAACCCTAAATTGTAAATATTTAACCCTGTGCCCTAAACTCTAAACCCTATAACCATAAGCCCTTAACCCTAATTCCTTTCTCCCTTATCCCTCTCTCTTTCCCCCTCTCACTCTTTTTTCTATGTCCTATGTCTCCCTCCCTTTGTCCCTCCCTCTCTTCTCCCCCTTCTCTCCCCTAAACCATATAACTATAAGCTCTAAACCCTATAATATCCCCTAAAACATATAACCACAAGTAGTAAATTGTAAATCCTTTCTCCCTTTCTCCATTTCCCCCTCTCTCACTCTCTCCTTACTAAGATGTGTGTTTGAAACACAATAGTTGGTAATATGTACTTTTTTCTCATTTGATGTTATCTCAAATTAAAGATACAATATCAAATCCTTTCTCTTCACCTCAACAAGATTTCACTGTAAATGTGAAGTTATAGGTTGAACTACATGTTGTTTTGTTCAACCTACACAAACATATATATTATGATTGCTAAGATTTACTTTTTTGTCTGATTTATGTTATTCAAATTAAAGGTTGGATATCAAAAAAAAAAAGGTAAAAGAGGCATGCCACTCAACATGATTATATTGTAGATATGAAGTTTTAGGTTGAACTACATGATGTATTTTGCAACCTACACAAAATTAACTTTCATAGTTGGTAATGTGTTCTTTCCCTTCTCATTTTATGTCTCCATATATAAATTATCTTTCATCAAATTAGTAAGTTTTTATACCCCTCATATTAGTATATTGTTATTTCATTTCCAAATACACTTGATGATTTAATCCTATGCCTTAACATGTGTAATGGATATAGCAATCACACATTGTTAATATTAGTTGCAAACATGCATTGTTAACCTTTCTCATTCCCAAATCAAAATTTACACATAATTGACTTCCTTATGTTGTATACAATTTAACTAGGGGAGTGAGAAAGGTCCCTCAACGAGCAGTTCAAGATGCAGATGTTCAAGTTCCACCCGTAGCAGCATGGATGGTTGAAAGGAAGGTTCTGATGAGAAAGGAAGGCACTGAAGAACAAGACTAGATTATTGAATGGTGCCAACAGATGATTGTAATTGGTCATGGAATAGAGATTTCCAACTTGAAGGAAGTTGTGGCTTATATTGGTGAGAGTAGACCCACCCCTTTCAAGGATGGCATGCTTGGGAAGTCAAATATTATCAACTAAGAGTATTTCCCTTGAGGGTAACAAGGATCTATTCAACAAATTTGTATTAGCTTATCCCTGTCTCCCTCTATATATCTCCTTCTCTCCCTCTCTCTACCTCTCCCTATCCCCTTCTAACTGTATCCCCTTATCTCCCTCTCTCTATCATCTTCTATGTCTCTCTCTATCTCCTTGAAAGAGGGGTTAAGAAAGAGAGAGTGGTAAGGAGATGGTGTAGAGAGAGAGAGAGAGAGTTTATGGTAGGGTGATGGGGGAGAGATGGAGAGATGTAGGGAGATGGAGAGAGTGAGAGAGAGGTGTGGAAGCGGGAGAGAGTGAGAGAGGGGATAGAGAGAGGGCCATATCAAAGGTTGTTATTAAAATACTTCTTGTTTTCCCCCTCCAGATATCTCACACCTCTCTTTCCCCATCCAGGTATCTCATGTCTCTCTCCCCATCTAGGCTTCTCACCTCTCTAGTTCTCTCCCTCCCACTCCCCCTTACCCTTCTCCTCCTCTTATCTCTCCCATCACCTCTCTATATCTCCCTCTTATTCTCTACATAGGGTTTAGGGTACATAAGGTTGAGATTTTTTCCTATGTCGATACTTCTCTATATCTCTCCCTCTCCCTCTCTCTTCTTTATAATTTATCTATGTCTCTCCTTCTCCTATTTCCCTTTTCCATCTATGTCTTCCCCTTCATCATTGAAACTATATCTCATCTCCCTCTCCCTCTCTAGCTATGTCACCTTTCTTCCCCTCTCCCTTTTCTCTCCCTAGGTCTCTCACTCCCTACATGTTTACCTCTCCTCCATCTCATCTTACTAATCTACCTCTCTTTTTCTCTCATCTTCTTCCTCCTTTACAGCTCTATGTTTATTTATCCCTTATTCCTTTCTCTCTCTACCAATATTGATGGTAAAATTGGAAGAGAGAGATAATAAATTGGTAGGGAGATGAGAGAGAGAGAGGGGGGTCCCCTTTCTTATTATCTTATATATCTCACAATCCCTTGAATTGTAACCTTAAACTATCCATGATCTTAAGGGAGTGAAGGGGTTATTATCCTCATCTTATTTCTCTCTCATTTAAGGTTTATGGCTTATGGTTATAGGGTTGACAGAGGGGGTAAAAATAGAAAACAATAGAGACAAATAATGAAAGATAAAATTAGAGATAAATATATAGCAAGAGGAGGAGAAAAAGATAGAGAGAGGTAGAGGGAGAGATGTAGATACTGAGAGATAGGAATATAGTGTTGGTAATAGAGAGATTTTAGGCCTAAGATCATATTACTAAGAGGGGGTGAATCAGGAATCTACCAAATAATCCACTCTTATTAACCTCTTCTACTTAAACCACCATTCACAAGATTAACCATATATTCAATAAGTGAAAACTAAAAACACACAAGTATATCCACAAATTTGACACCTAGATTTATCTCATGGAAACCAAAATAGGGAGAAAAAAATGGTGAGAATTAGTACCCACTAAATTATGTAATCTCCTGAAGTACGCCCTATGAGGAGATTAACCTTGTTAGGAGTTTACAACAACACTGTTAGGTGCTACACGGTTAAAGGATTTTCCTTAGGCCTGTTAGGATCTTTACCTTGTTAATAGTAGCCTTGTTAAAGGACTTTAAACACTTGAAAAAATGTCACCTTGTTAGAGGATTTACAACAAAGATGTGTTAGGATCTACCCGGTTAAGGGATTTAACCTGTTGCAACTGTTAGGGAACAACATAAAGAATGATCTGTAGAATAGACCTACCTATGATTGATCAGATCTAATGAAGCACAAAATCACTTCTCGATACACTTAACTTTTCTTTGGCTTGATCGCAACTCGCACTTTGCACCCCACTTATCTAACCTGCGATCAACACATTCAACCTTCAACTTCATTCATTATATACTAAAATTTTTAAGTCCGTCACATTAATCAAGCCCTAAAATATAATCTCAAAACATCCTGTGCAAATCAAATGCACCACATAACAAAATTAAATGTACAAAACATATTTCCAAGACCGTGTCGGCCAATACAATGATTTACATAAAATGTTGTGTCAAGGAGTCAAACACATTATGCCCAAACACAAGATTCCTTAATAATCTTCCCCACACACTAGAATCGAAAAATATGATGCCATATCATCACCTCTATTCATGAAGACATGTCACCGGATTTTGAATAATTCAATTGATTCCATCACAACCTCAACATTGATCAAAGATTTATCAACTGTCGCTCAAGAACACAAACATTGTAACTCAATAACAACTCTGTCTCTGCTCACTGACGATCTATCCTTCACATCGGTCACTCAAATTAGTTGTAGTTGCAACTGTAGCATCTAAATGTTGTTGACCACCATATCCTATAACTGCGCTACAAGATACAACAAAGATTTGACAAGACATTCAAATCATCTATCCCCTGTTATTAACTATTCTAACAATTGCAATGTTATATTTCAATCAATCACAACTTCCACATAAGATCACTTTAGTAGTAGCGGTCATCCATTTTTCATCCAGAGATACACCTAAGTCTCCCATAAAGATAGCAACCACTGAAACTTATTGCAACTCTTCATTCATCACAACTATGCTTGGAAACATACTAAGAACACAAAGCCAATAGTTTACATCAATAACAACATAATATATGATCATCCTGTAATCAAATCTACATCATGACATCTCCAAAACTCACTCACCATCACTGCATAAAATATGCCAACAAGAGAGGGATAGAGAGAGAGAGAGAGAGAGAGAGAGAGAGAGAGAGAGAGAGAAATAAGTAGAGGGAAAGATAGAGAAGAGAGGAAAAAATGGTAAGATATAGATGTTAGTATTATTAGATCCAAGATTACTAAGAGAGGGGTGAATCACTAATCTAAAAATTTGAACTGTTCATCAACCATTCAACAACTTTCATCAATTAACATCTATTGTATGAATAAACAAATCAATGAAGATAAACATCCACAACCATGCAACGTAATAACACCAATATTTTTCCCATGGAAACCCAACTGGGAGATACCACATGTGGGGATGACACCCACAAATAATTATGCACTCTTCTAAAGTACGCCCGGTTAAGAGCTTACCCATGTTATGAGTAACCCTGTTAAGGGATTTCAAACCCTAATCAAAGAGTCACCTGGTTAAAGGATTTACAAGTCAGACCTAATAGGAGCTACCTGGTTAAGGGATTTATCTTGATTAAACTCAAGTGAAAGTGATCGAAGAAAATAATACTCCTCTACTGGTATAGATATATTTCAAGCTCAATCTATGCTTTACATGCAGACTATCCAAACCCTACGATCGCACAACTGCATTCATGATCTTTCTCTCCCACACACTACTCATAACACATCATTTTACATGTAAATACATTTCAAACTCTTTAGGAGGCCACTACCTAAAATATGACCTAATACATCATTACAAACATTCTCGCTCAATCCTTAAACCCTAAAATGTATTTACCAATTTGCAATTATAATTTCAAGTCCAGGTCATCCTTCAAATTCATCGCTCATTCAATTTGACAAAGAAAAGTCAAATCATAACACACTTTCTAATATTCTTGCACAACTTCAATAAATTTGATTATAATGATCATACAAATGCCAACTCATCAATCCACATCGATCTGCAATGTCAATACTATCCCTCGAATACATAACCACTTATCTCAACATGATACATCTTCACCGGTTGAGGACCTGACTGATTGTTCTAAGAACTCCTTTAAATTTTCACTAAATGATCTTTTTTCCATTGAAACTCACTCTTTCGATCACCAAAACATGATGTGATTGCAACAACAACCTCATAATATAGGTAAGATGACATATACTGAACCACAATACTTGAATCCAAACCTATTTGACACAATCATCAAATCATTCCTCCTTGGCTTCATCTTGTTCTTCATGTTGACCCGTCAACCTTCAATCAATCATAACTCACACCATGCATATGTTAAAGTTGTGCATTCATAGATATAGCATCTATAGACATCACTTAATCTTCCATTATGGTCACACATGCCAACTCTTACCATAGCTCTAGATCCAACCTCTTGAACATACATCAACATAACAGGCACATTGTCAACCAACAAACACTAAGTTGACATCAATGATAACATCATAGCTTTTCAACCTATCATCAGATCTGCATCAAACACATACCATAACATACTCAACTTTATCTCTACGTTAGTTATACCAACAATCTCCCCATTTGGAATTAATGGAAACACCAACGATATAAAGCAAACTAAATACCAAAAAGGCCCCCCTTAGCTGATACATCTTTGTAGTTCTATGTTCTTGATCTCTGGTTCTCTCCTCCTTTACTGATTCTTTTTCCCCTTTGATATCAATGACAAAGGCAGAATATTCCCAAGGCTTCATCTATTGCAACTATCTTCATCTCTTTCCAACTTCTCCCCCTAAGGATTAGTCCCATGAACATCAATCCACAGTGAAAGATATGGCAATAAATCCACTGGATTGATGCACCAACAACATCTTAGTTTTGTTCAGGTAGGGGCATAACCCCTACGTTACCTCTAAGGTACTCAAAATTATCCTTAGGTAGTGGCTTTGTGAAGATATTTTCCATCTTTTCCTTTGTTGGTACACATTCCAACTTCACCTCCTTCTCTTGCACATGCTCTCTTAGAAAGTGATCCTTAATTGCAATGTGCTTAGCCATGGAATGCATTAGTGGATTGGTGGAAATATTTATTGCACTTTTATTGTCACAAAAAATAGTTACCAGTTCAGTCACCCTTTCTTTGATACCTTCAAGAATCTACTTCATCCATGCATTTTGTGAACAATTTATAGCTGTTTCTACATATTCTACTTCTGCAGTAGATTGTGAGATACAATTTTGCTTCTTGCTTGTCCATGTTACAAGTCTTTCACCTAGAAAGAATGCACCACCACTTGTACTCTTTCTATCATCAACATTTCTTACCCAATCAACATCAATAAATACACTAAAAGAGAAATCACCATCATGAGCATACCACAAACCATAGTCAACTGTCCCTTTCAAATACCTGAATATCCTCTTGACTGAAACCATATGAGATTCCTTAGGATTTTCTTGAAATTTGGCCACTTTTCCAACCGCTTGAGTAATATTTGGTCTGCTATGAACAACATACTGCAACTTACCGATCATAGACTGTACAAAGTAGCATCTACAACATCAGATTCATCATCCTTAGACAAATTCCATCCTGTTACCATGGGGGTTCCAACCAGTTTGGAGTCATCCATACCAAAAGTCTTGAGTACTTCTTTCACATATTTAGATTGAATGATATATATACCATTCTTCAGTTGTGAAACCTATAATCCAATAAAGAATTTGATCTCCCCAAGCATTGACATTTCAAACTCCATCTCTTCACCAAATGCCAAACTCATCTCATCAATTCCTCCAAAGATTATATCATCCACAAATACTTCAGCTATCAACAACTTGTCTCCTTCAACTTTTAGGTACACATTACTATCATCACTTGTTCTCTTAAAATCAATTTGAATAAGAAAATAATGTAACCTTTATGGTCATGCCCTTGGGGCTTGTTTCAGTCCATATAGTGTCTTTTGTAGCTTGCATACCATGTCCTTGTCCTTTGTAAATGCAAAACCATCTGGTTGTTCTATGTAGACCTCTTCTTCAAGAATTCAATTCAAGAAAGTTGACTTGACATCCATTTGAAAAACTTTGAACTTCTTATAAGAAGCATAAGCAAGTCAAATTCTTACCCCTTATAATCTTGCAATTAGAGCAAAAGTCTCTTCATAATCTATTCCTTCTTCTTGTGCATATCCCTTGCATACAAGCCTTGCCTTATTTCTGGTCACATCTCCATCTTCAATCAATTTTTTCATGAAAACCCATTTGGTACCAATCTCATTTTTCTCTCCAAGTCTGGGAACAAGTTTCCAAGTATCATTCTTCGCAAGTTGATCAAGTTCTTCCTCCATAGCTTTTAACCAATATTCATCCTTGATTTCTTCCTTCACTGTCTTGGCCTCATACTTGGAAATCAAACAAGTACTCTCTCTAAGATTTCTTCTTATTAGAACACCTGCATTCTTATCACCTATAATCTGATCAGTAGAGTGAATCGTCTTCATAGACCTAGGTACCACCAGTTCAAATCTAGGAGGTTCTTCTTCTTTCGGTTGAAGAGCTTCTTCCACATTGTTTTGTTCTACTAGTTCATGCACTTCTGATTCAAAATACACAATCTTCTGATCATCCTCTATCACTTGCTTTCTTGAATCACCATATTTCTCAGGTTATTAGTCCACCTTTACATTTTCACTCTCAATCATTTTGTTAGTTCTCTTATTGAAACACTTATATGCTTTGCTTTTAGTAGAATAACCCAAGAAAATACCTTCATCACTTTTTGGATCAAACTTGCATGTGAAATCATCCCTCTTAATGTAACATGTACTGCTAAAGACTTTGAAATATTTAACCTTAGGTGAGTGACCATACCATAGCTCATAATGTGTCTTATCGGTTCCTTTCTTTACTAGCACTCGGTTCAGTGTGTAGATAGCATTACTAATTGCTTGTTTCCAAGAAATTTTCAGTACTTCACCTTGAATCAACATTGACATTGCAGCATCCACTATGGTTATGTACTTCCTTTCTACAACACCATTTTGTTGTGGATTCCTTGGTGCAGACATTTGTCTCTTGATTCCATTATCTTCACAATACTTAACAAATTTTGCAGAAGTAAACTCACCTCCTCTATCAAACTATAAACATTTCAAATTCTTAACTGATTCCTTCTCAACCAGTGCCTTGAATGTTTTGAATTTATGGAATGCATCAAACTTGTCCATTTTGAAATTTACCAACATCATTCTAGAATATTCATCGGTAAATAATATGAAATATCTATCACCTAGATAACTTCTATATCTCATAGGTCCACAAATATTAGTATGCACCAAATCAAGTATGCTCTCAGATGAAAAAGACTTTCTTTTGAAAGTGGAACTAGTTAACTTACCCAGGTGACATTCTTTACACATCATGTTGTCTGGCTTGACTAATTGTGGAAATCCCCTAACTGCATTTGTCTTAGTCACTTTGACAAACTATCAAAATTTACATGACAGAACCTTCTATGCCATAGCCAAATATCTTCAACCTTTGCAACCAAACAACTGTTCACAATATTATTCAGATGGAATAAATTACCTCTAGTCTACCTGCAGGTAGAAATCTCATCACTCAAGCTTCCAATTATTCTGCATATACCTCCTTTGAATTCCAGTCTATAACCCTTTTTCATTTAGATAACCCACTTTCAACAGATTATGTGTTAGACCATCCACAAAATAAACATCATTTGTATTACTCTTACCATTCAAAGAAATAATGCCTTTTCCTTTAACCGAAAAAGGTGTATTGTTAGCAAACCTTACCACGCCACCATCGAACTCATCAAGATTAATGAATTTACTCTTGTCACCGGTCATGTGATGTGAGCACCCATTGTCTATAATCTATTCATCATTATGTCCCATGTGAGAAACCAGTTCTTTTTCGCCTTCTGTTGGATCTTCTTTGACTGCAACAAATGCAAACTCCTCTTCCTCATTATCTTCTGATTCTTCATTGGTAACTCCTTTATCAACTACAATATAACATTGTTTCTTCCCTTTACCCTTAAACTTTTTGAACTTATCCTTTTGTTCACCATTAGGGCATCTAGCAGCAATATGTCCAATCTTATTACATGAAAAAAATTCAGTGGTAGCTTGCCTTTGTACTTACCAGTCCTTCCAGGCAATCTCTTTTCTAGTAGTTCTTCAAGGTCTCCTTGTTTCCTTTCATCTTCCAAGATAGCTTCAAGTTCCCTCATGTAACGTGATGTGTAATCAGAATCATGACTTATTTCTTTACTTTTCCTTATTGGTACATTAGACATTGATGTCTTCAAAGCTACCTCAATGCTTGGAATACTGTTACCAAATTTATTTAACTCAAATACAGTAAGCTTACCGATCAGTCCATCTATAGTAACACTATCAAAATTTCTCAACTCGTTTATAGAAGACACTCTAATGGCATAAGCAGACAGTAAATTTATCAACATCTTACTTACCACAACATCTTCCTCAATAGTTCCCACAGCACCTCTGATAGCACCAATAACTTATTTTATTCTTTGACCATATTGTGCAATGTTCTCTCCTTCTACCATCTTCATGTCATCATACTTTCCTCTAAGACTATCTTCCTTAGATTTTTTCACATAAATATCTCATCCATAGATTTTTTCCAACTTTTTCCAAACATCATAGGCAGTATCAAGTCCACGAACATCAACATATTCAATATTAGACAAGGTACTTACAATAGCTTCTTGTGCTTGAGTAGTATCCTATTGTTTCTTTAGTTCATCTATAGTGAGGCTTCTAGTAGGAGTGGTATACTTGTATATGGAATTCATCCAATACTATGATCCCATACCTTTTAGATATAACTTCATTTTTTCACTCCATACCAGGTATTTATCTTTAGAGAACTTGGGAGGTTCCTTCCTCATCATTGGATATTTTCCTCAAGCTATTAGGCTTACCAAAAAGAGGACCAAGGTTGTGTTGGAAACAATTGTTTAATTGTGTATTGTCCTTGATGTTACACAAATGTCATATCAGTCATCAGACAGAGTCTACCGAGCTCAGAATGTTCAGCAAGGCAGTTGACAGAGTCTATCGAGTTCAGACGGTAAGAGAAGCCATTTACAGAGTCTACCGAGCGCTCCAGAATACTATACCGAGAAGTTAGTTACTACCGAGCTCTCTCGGTCGACAAAGGAAATTTAGTCTTTACCGAGTTCAGTCGGTCATCAAAGAATATGTGAAGGAAAGTCAGTTCTTACCGAGTTCAGTCGGTTACCGAAGGATTTTCGCAGAATCTGCAGTGATCACCGAGCATCCGTTGGTCAACACTGGAATATCATTTCTAACAGTGTTGTCGGCCTGCGAAGGATATTATTTGTAAATGTTTATTCAGCCGACCAGTGTAATATTTATTAATTGAAACTTGTATTTGGGCCGACTTGATAACTTGAAGGGTATATATGAAAGGTCAAGTTGCGAATTCAAGAAGTGTGAGTGCAGAGTGAAAAATGTGGAAATGTGAAGAAGCAGAAGGAATGTGCGAATTATGATGAAGGATTAGAGATATCCTTGAGGTGCTGCAAAGATATATGTGATCAGTAAGGATCTATTGGAGCAGAATAGAGATCTATATCAGCAAGATAAGTTGCATCTAATTCAGATCACTTCATTGTTGCTTTCTAGCCATTGTAGCAGTGATACCGAAATCTCTTAGCAGAGTTGGTTTAACAACCATTTCATAAATCCTCTAACAAGGT
>MU228246.1:3241619-3259081 GCA_018584345.1 Thuja plicata
CTAACAGTGTGTTTTGTAACCTTTAACAGGGTTGGCTCCTAACAGGGCTCACTTCAGAAGAGTGAAAATCAGTAACTAGTTGCATTGGTGGTTTTCCCAAATTGGGTTTCCATGTTATATCTGGTGTCACTTGTGTTTATGCTATTTGATTTATGCATGTCAATAACTGTGAATGTTTAATGAACAATAATAAGTTAATCTACCGAGTAACAGCAGTATATATTGAAGACATCTAAGGGACTTGTGGATTTATTTTTGTGGTAACTGATTCACCCCTCCCCTCTCAGTTACTCCATCCATATTTCCAACAGGTTGTGATACTAATTGTTAGTATTATTAGATCCAAGATTACTGATAGGGGACGTGATTCAATAATCCAACAATTTAAACTTTTCATCAACCATTCAACAACTTTCATCAATTAACATCTATTGCATGAATAAACAAATCAATGAAGATAAACATCTACAACCATGCAACATAATAACACCAATATTTTTCTCATGGAAAACCAACAGAGAAAAACCACTTGTGGGGATGACACCCACAAATAATTTTGCACTCTTCTAAAGTATGCTCGGTTAAGAGCTTCGCCCTGTTAGGAGCTTACAAATGCTCGGTTAAGAGCTTGGCCCTGTTAGGAGCTTACAAATGCCCGGTTACGAGAAAGACCCTGTTAGGATCCACCCAGGTAAAGGATTTACCTCTAGCCCTATTAGGAGCTTTACCCTATTAGGAGTAACCCTATTAATGGATTTCAAACCCTAATCAAAGAGTCACCCGGTTAAAGGATTTAAAATTCAGACATGTTAGGATGTACTCGGTTAAGTGATGTATCTTGATTAAACTCAAGTGAAACCTATCTGAGAAAATACCACTCCTCTATTGGTAGAGATCTAGTTCAAGCTCAATCTTTGCTTCACATGTAGACTATCCAAACCCTACAATCACACAACTACATTCACGATCTTTCTCTCCCACACACTACTTGTAATACATCATTTTACATGTAAATATATTTCAAGCTCATTAGGCGGCCACCGCCTAAAAAATGACCTAATACATCATTACAAATATTCTCGCTCAATCCTTAAACCCTAAAACATCTTACCAATTTGTAATTACAATTTCAAGTCCAATTCATCCTTCACATTCATCGCTTATTCAATTTAACAAAGAAAATTCAAACCTCAACACAATTTCCAATGTTCTTGCACAACTTCAATACATTTGATCATAATGATTATAGAAATGCCAACTCATCAATCTACGTCGATCTGCAACATCACTACGATCCCTGGAACACATAGCCACTTATCGCAATGCGATACATCATCACCGGTTGAGGATCTGACTGATTGTTCTAAGAACTCCTTTTACTTTTTACTGAAGGATCTTTTGTCCATTAAAACTCAGTATTCCAATCACCAAAACATGATGTGGTCGCAACAACAACCTCATAACATAGGTAAGATGACATATCCTGAACCACAACACCTGAATCGAAAACTATTTGACACAATCGTCAAATCATTCCTTCTTCGCTTCATCTTGTTCTTCATGTTGACCTGTCAACCTTCAATAGATCATAACTTGAACACCATGCATATGATAAACCTATGCGGTCATAGATATAGCATCTAGAGACATCACTTAATCTTCCATTACGATCGCACATGCCAACTCTTACCACATCTATGGATCCAACCTCTTGAACATACATCAGCATAACAGGAACACTGTCAACCAACAAACACTAAGTTGACATCAATGACAACATCATAATTGATCAACCTATCATCAGATCTACATCAAACATATATCATAACATACTCAACTTTATCTTTGTATCAGTTATGCCAGCAACAGAATGATAGAGATATAGAGATATAAGGAGATACAGAGAGGGGGGAAAGGGAGAGATGGACAAAGAAATGGTTGGGTGCTCTCATAACCGCCTCCAAGAAAGATCTCCCAGTTATCCTCACCACTAAATAAGAAGACCAGATTTTTGAATGGTGCCAAATCGATGGCTGCAGTTGGTCATGGATTGGAGATCGTCAACTTGAAGGAATTTTTGGCTTGGATATGTGAGAGTAGACCCACCCCTTTCAAGAATACTATATTATAAAGAGATAGAGGGAGGTAGGGAGATGAGGAAGAGAGTGAGAGAGTGAGAAAGGGGGAGAGAGATGGGGAAGAGGGAGAGAGTGAGAGAGACATAAAGAAAGAGGGGGAAAGGGAGAAAAGACTTAGATTTTAGGGATTATGGTTATAGGGTTTAGGATTTTGGACTTAGGGTTCAAGGTTTAGAGAGAGGGAGATAGATCTCTCTCTCTCTCTCTCTCTCTCTCTCTCCACAAACCATAAACCCTAAATCATAAGCCCAAAACCCAAAACCATATAACCATAAGCTCTAAATCCTATAACCATAAGCTCTAAAATCTAAATCATTTCTTCCTTTGATGATATGATGATATGATGATATGATGATATACCTTATCATAATGACAAGAATACACTATTCAAGGTTAAAAGATGTGATTTATATATATGCGCTATATTAGTATATTTTGGGATGACATGTCCACCTCTCTAACCATATCTCATTATCCACCTCTCTAACCATATCTCATTATCCACCTCTTGTTGTCCCCCTCCATATATCTCACCCCTCTATTTCCCCATCTAGGTCTCTCATGTCTCTCTCCCACTCTAGGCTTCTCTCTCTCTCTAGACCTCCCCCCTCCCCCTTACTCCTCTTCTCTCTCCCATCACTTCTCTATATATCACCCTCTCCCTCTCTACATACAGTTTAGGGTGCAAGATTGATGGTACAAGGTTTATGGCACATAAGGTTGAGAGTATTTCTAATGTTGATACTTCTATCTATCTCCCCCTCTCCCTATCTCTTCTCTATAATTTACCTAGGTCTCTCCTTATCTTTCTTCCCCTGTCCATCTATGTCTTCCCCTTCCTCCTTGAAACCCCATCTCAACTCTCTCTCTCTCTCCCCTTCTAGGTATGCCACCTCTCTTCCCCTATATCTCATCTCTCCCTAGGTCTCTCACTATAAAAGCATCTACACTAGTATACTATGTAGCAAGAAAAATATTACAATAAACTTATGGAAGCTTCACGAATAATTTGAGGCAGGTGGTTAAAGAAGTTAGCCAAGAACCTTTGATCAAAGGACTTTCTAGCAAAGGAACCTTTGATCAAATTTTTTAACTATGCACAAATGTAACTTTGATAAAAGTTACCTTTGTTTGAATATTCTATTGGGTGGTCAAAATAATAAAAGATTCATAACTATTGACCTTTCAATAATAAAATAAGACCTTCACTTGAAGGTTAACTTTGCTCAAAGGTCTCAATTTATTGATAAAATAATTAAAATGACACCTCCCAAAAAAATTAGTCTTCATTAAAAGATATTTTACAAAAATATTAGAGAAAATTCTCACTTTGCTACCTTCCCTTACTTTGTAGAGTTTTAAACCTCATGTTCTCCTCTTAACATTATGCAAAATGCTCTTAAACCTGCACTTCTCACATTCTCACTCCCTTGATTAATTTGTATACTTTCAAAGTTTATGTACAAGTTTGAAACTCATGCAATGTTTCCCTTAGATTTTGTTCCTAGGTTCTTAACTACTTTTCTAGTCTTTCTTTCCTCTTCCTCCCTTCTATTCTTTCTTACAAAATTTTGAACTATGTAGTCATCCTTGTAACCTTTTTCATTCTTGTTTACGAGTTTCTCTTTCTCGCTTACTTTTCCTTTTGCATTCCTATAAAAAATTAAAGTCCATAGGCAAGTTTATGCTTCTTCCACACTTACTTTCATTTCTTGGTCTTTTGCATACCAACATTTCCTCGTCCTTTACATTCCAACACTTCCATACACTCTTCCTTATTATTTTTACCTATGGAGATTCAAACCCAATTAACACTATTGCATCTCATGTATTCATCTTTACCTACACATTGTTAACATTAGTTGCAAACACGTGTTGTTAAAATTAGTTACAAACAAGTGTTGTTAACATTAGTTGTAAACACTTTTTTGAATTGAGATTTTATTTATATTTATTATTCATAGTTATTTTATTTTAATGAGAATTTTTATTTATATAGTGTCAAACTCTATGTTGTTTAAATTCAATTGGAAACAAAAAAATATATATTTTATATTATTTATACGATATTATAACATAACATAATGTAATAATTTTAATATATAATATTAATATATTTTATATTTATATCTATAATACATTCTATGCCTATATTATATTATATGTTTCTATATATGATATATAAATGATTATATATCCTTACAATTATTTATTATATATTAAAAATTGAAAAAATAATTAATAATTTAATATTAATAAATATCATAAAAGTTTAAAAACAAAATAAAAATAAGAAGTTTAGAAAAAATAATATCAAAAAATATTTATAAAAAACTAAAAATAAAATAAAAATAAGTGTTAAAGATTAAATAACAAAAGAATTGTGAACTTAAAAAATAAAATAAAAACTAACATTCAAATATTTAAAAATAAAATGAAATAATGAAATCATTCTTTCATTTTGTAATATGTTCAAACAATTTCATATCTCTGCAAGGATAAATGACCGTCAACATACGTTGCTAACAGAGTTTCCAATGACCGTCAACATATAGATGCTGGCAGAGTTTTCGTGCATTTCAAGCAGGAAAGAATTTCAAATAACGTTAACGATGAATTTGAAATGTAATGTTAACGTCGTCAACGATGGGAACGACAAGAAGGGAACAGATTTCAATAGGACCAACACTAATTATTTATGGCCATGCATGATATTTGGATGTGTTTTGCTACCACCATGTCATTTGTTTTTGCATCTACTATGCCACTTTTTGCGTCAGGATAATTGGCTCTTTGATTCAAAGCTCCAATCAAAAGTGATTACAGATCAAACTTAAAAAAAAATGTTTCACAAATTTCTTCAAAAATCTAAATTCCTCAATTACTTTCCAAACTTACCTACCAACTATATGCTAACTATATGGACTTCTTCAATTATGATTGGTTCCAATAGCATTATGTTATATGTGTTCATGACAAATACTTGAATCTCATCCAATAATCCTATGTTCTCACCTAAGTCTTGTTGTTTGTCTATTCCGAATGGATTTTTAAAGTGTTTTATTGCAGCTGCCTCCACTAAATCTTTACCATTCTACCATTCTCCTCAATGATGTCTTCTATCCTATTATGAGTAATTCTTTCTCTATTTGATGCACGAAAGAATTTTGAATTCATGTCTCCCAATTTTGACCATGTTTCCCTCACCTTGTCTTGCCAATATATCTCTTCTCTTCCCAATATTTCTTTGTGTAAATTTTTAAACTATTATTTCTTTTGGAAATATTCTTGGTACATACCATGCTTGATCACTTTGTTATTCAATTCTTCCAAAAAAAATATATATCCTTTCTTTTTCTTGAAAATGTTCCAAGTCTTCGTATTCCATTCTAATGGACAAACAAAAATTCAGTATAATTAAAAACAGAGACAACACTTAAAAATAGCAGAAAATATAACAGAGAGAGCAGAGAGAGACTGTAATTTGCATTATATAAACAGAACACTATTATTTTCTCTTACAAAGATAATGAAGGAGGCTGATGTATATATATATAACTTTCAGCAAACTTCTAGAAGTTTCTTCAGAAGCTACGGTGAGGATAGAAGAGGAGAAATCTAGAGTCTTCTTACACTGTACTGATTGTATACACTAAAAAATGGCTTTGTTGATTAATCAATTAATTAAATATTTATTATTTAATTAATATTGACCTGATGAATTGATTAAATACTTATTATTTAATTAATGTCTATTTCTTCTATTTATTTAATAAATGATTCAATTTATTAGGTAAATTCACTATAGTCTATTATTCATATCCTAGGTCTTCTAAATTAGTCTTATTAAAAGTGATTTAATTAAATACACAATCACCAAACATGACTAAGTCCCCTAGTCCACCTCATGAACCTAGTCAGCTGACACATCACCTTGGCTAAAATAATTAATTATTATTAATTAATAATTAATCATTATCCTCACCCACACATGACCTATTCATAAGGGCTATGTGGCCTCATAAAATTTGGTTTCATGACCACATGTCTTCCCCTACACCAATTTAAGAAGCAATCCCTATTCCTAAGGAGCTTCTCAAGCCACCTCTAAGAGTCCAAGATGACTCATGGAACACTTGTACCAAGAGTCCTCATGAGGAATAAGTCCTTCCTCTTTCCTCTCCATGGTCTTTGTGAGACACTTGACATGTTACTTTCCCTTCCACCTTCTTCTCCTCTATGTCAATATAGGAGGAACATCCTCCCTATTTTTCCTCTCACATTCCAACTATATCCCCCTTTCTCTCAACCCCTTCAACCAAGTTAATAGTAACCCTAGGATCTTCCACCTTTCAATCTCCACCCTAGGATCATGCCACCTAGGCTTAGGTCATCCAAAATCCTATAAAAGGAGCCTCATTCCCCTTTTGTGATCTAATAGGTAATCAAGCAATCAAGTAATCAAGCCTTCAAGCATTCAAGCAATCAAGCAATCAAGCATTCAAGCCATCAAGCATCCAAGCAAATCACATTCAAGCACTCAAGCATTTCCACACATTCACATTCAAGCATTTCCACACCATTCCATCATCCATTTAGTTGCATTTTTGCATTACATTCACTCAAATCTCCACACTTTGGTGACATCTTGGCTAAGGAGCTTCATTGGAATTCTAAGAGCTCAAAACATCAAGAAATCAAAGCTAGGAGGACAATGGAGACAAGGTGCAAAGAGTAGGTGAAGGTAAAGTTTGTTCTTTTACTTCATTTGATATTGTATTCTTCATTGGGTTGCATTTAGATAGATTTACTGGCTTATTGATAGTAGTATTTCATTTATCATAGTTGACATCTATTTTGCATACATTTTTGGCGCCAACCGTGGGGCCTAACCCCACAAATTGACATCTTTTTCTAGTTTTTTCGTGTAAAAAATTCTACAGGCATACCTGCACATCCGTCCACGATATCTATGCATTCATTAATTTTTGTTGCGCATTTGTTGAAACTATGCATTTATCCGTTAAAATTACGCATTGATAGACTATTTCTGCGCATTTATCCTCTGTTCCGGCGCATACATTCACTGTTTCTGTGCATTCATATTTTCATCTGAAGAACTCTATTTTTCTCTTTGTTTGGTTTTCCTAATCAACTTAACAGGTTTTTGTTTGTTCTGGTATATTTCAGGATGTTTTGCAGGTCGTTAATCTGAAGACCCCAAATTTCAAATTATTAACAGTTTTCTTGTAGGTTCCTAAGGGGTTAGCAAAATAAACCATAATCTTTGTTTGGGCTTTAAAATATGACATATTTTTCAGTTTTGTGTGTCTTCTTTAGTTTAGCAACTGTCTATTGTATCTTGCTTTATAGCTTAATTGTAATCCCAGTTTATAACAACGTATCCTCTCCCCTTGCCATCCGTGGACCTTGGGTGTAAGAGAAACTGTTATAAACTTTAGAGGGCAGTCTTTGGTGGGAAAAGAGGTACTCACCCCAAGGAACAACCCAACTAGTAACAGGCTAAAGCCAAGCCCATCCAAACTGGTATATAAAAAATGTCATTATGACTAGTCTCACAGTGGACAGGTGTGAATTTATTGTGGCAACCAAAATCTCCCCTAGTACCCTTATGGTGCGTTAAAGTCCCTACATTGTTAAGGTGAAAACCTTGCTTTCAAAGGATTGGGAGAGCCCATTAATCGAGAAAATGACTTGATCACAACCACCTGAATGGATGTCCTTACTACAAGATTTTGTTTAGTGGCCACAAACCCTTCTATTTACTGGTGCAACGGGTAGCCCAACCTGTGAAGACACCCCACATTACTCACGATTCATAGTAGAGATAGCAATTCTTTGGGAAGTAATGACCCATTGAATTTGGAACTTGGTGTGCCAGAGAAGTGAGTGCACTGTAAGGAAGAGCCCGTGGCTCCAAGTTCCTAGGCTGTCTCCTTTGAATTGCGTGGCTGGATTTTATTATCCAAGTGAAGATTCAATAGATATCGTCCTTGCCAACCTTAAGATTTGTAAGCGTGTCTGTGCATTCATACTGATTTAGATTAGATCATTTATGTCTTGCGTGTGTGTGTGTATGCATTTCCAATTTGCCAAAAACATCTGAGAATTACCAAAAAACCCAAAATTAAAAAAAAAATTCAAAATTTAAAAGTCAAAACTATCAAAAACTCCAAAAAATAGATCCTCCGCATTTGTCCAGTTCAGCAGCGCATTTATTCATAATCCCTGCACATTTATTCCTGCACATTCATCATAGCGAGTACTTGCACAAATCTTCAAGATTTCAAAATTACCTTTTTGGATACCCATTTCTGTCTTCAGTGTGTTCTTGAAAAATATTTGATTTTAGCAGACCTTTTGATCTTCAGTTTGACCATTTTTCATCTTCTTGCTTTCATCCAATATTTTCTAAAACATTCCTAAATCTTCTAAATTTACATCCAAGTGTTGGGATACTACCTTGATTTTTAGATTGTGACTTTTGTGAGTTTTCATCATATAAGGATCTATCATCCTTAATCAAAACTTACCTAGGTCACTCTCTCTCTTAGTTCTTCTTTGTGATATCATAGTGAGATCTATACCTCCTATCGACTTAGATTATCCAGTTACCTTATCTAGCTCAACACTTTTGCATCTATTTCATCCCATCTTGTCTATCTTCACATCTTCATCTATTTCATCTTTCACTGTTTATGGTTCAACCTCGATCACAGAAACTTAAACAAATCATTGATCTAGAATCTGTAGATACAATGGAAGGAGGTAATACCCATGAGGAAAACCCTTGGTCTAAGACAACCTCAATCTTTTCATCAGAACATGAGCCCACTGATCAAGAAATCATAGATGCTATGCAAGATTCCAATTTTTATAATGTCATGGAAAGAATCCTAGATATGGACAAGGAAATGTACTTCCTCATGCTTGCTCAACAAGGAGAAAAATTACCTAGTGGTTTTGATGTCACCAATCTTGTAGAACCACCAAACACAAATGATCAAGAAAAACCTAGTGGTTCCCAAGAAAAACCTAGTGGTTCCCAAGAGACACATACTCATGGGACAAAGGAGGACAAACAACATAGTAATTTCCAAGATACCCAAAAATCTCCATCATCTTTATATCCTGTCATGCAACAACTCCAATTGCTACAACAACAAATGTGTGACATGCAAATGGGAACATCCACTAAGAAATACTCTTTGTAGGATATGTCCCTATCCTTTTGACAAGAATTTGGCTATGATTCCATTCCCTCCTCATTTTGAGGTACCAAAACTTGATTAATATAAAGGGGATTCAAATCCACATGACCACATTCACGAGTTTTTTGCTACATGTATCGAAGTCACACACAATAATATGTATCTTATGCAACTATTTCCATGCAGTTTAGAAGTACAAGCCATGGAATGGTTCTCCAAACTACCCCTGGGTATAAAATATTTCAACAAACTTATCGACAGATTTGTGACTCACTATTCCTATAACATCAAACATGAAGTCACAATGCTTGATATTTGCAATACACATCAAAAGAATGGAGAACCTTTCCTCACCTTTTTGCAAAGATGGCATCAACTATTTTCCAAGTATACACAATTGATTCCCGAACAAGAGAAAATGGATATCTTTGTGCATAACCTAACATAGGAGATGAGCTATAGGTTACAGTTACAATGTCCTCCAAATTTTAATAAGCTCATTGAAAATGGTGTGAAAATTGAGGAGGCTATGGTTAGAAAGGGAGAGATTAAGCTCTACTCCAAAGACAATGTCGAATCTTCAAGTTCAAATTCCAACAACAACAATAACAACAATAATGATAAATCCAAATATTGGAACAAGAACAAGAACATTGTCAATGATGGGATTGTCAATAATCGTCATGTTAAATCCACAAAACCTATCTTAAATCTCACAAGCAAAACCAATCCCACCCCACCTACTCATAGCAATACAGGTGCCAATCAGAATACCAATAACACTTCCTCAAAATTACCCTTCATGTCATGTAGAAGAACCTTTACTCCTTTGGGGGAATCTCTGGAATCTGCATTAAGGAAGTTAATCACGAAGAAACTCATTGTGCTTCCTGAGACTAGAGATCTTGAACCTAGGGTGAAGCCTTCTTGGTGGAAGGACAATAATTACTGTGAATTTCATAGGGGAAAAGGTCATAAAACCAATAACTGTCAAAGGTTCAAGCATGTCATCCAAGATTTGATTGACAGTGAAGAAATCAGAGTTGATGGACACACCTCTAACGAGTCGCATACTGCTTTCAAAGATCCACGTCATGAACATGAGAAAGGGAACTCGTCCAATGCTAAAGGTGATAACCACCCTAACTACAATTCCACCTCCTACAGCTATATAAATCACATTTCTGAATGCCATCCTTCTCAATCCTATGTCAATGTGGTTTCCATCAAACAAAAGAGTCAACCGGCTAATGTCACAACTCGAGCCCAGTCCAAGGTTACTCTTCAAGGGGTTCCATCTAAACCTAACACTACCCAAACCAAGGTTGTCTATGTTCCAAATTATACGCCCAATGTTTCCAACCAATACAACCTTTTGGAGCAATTGAAGAAAACACCAGCCCAGATATCCATACTAGAGCTTTTGCATCTATCGCCTTCTAAGGATATTCTTGAGAAATCTCTCCTTGAAACTAATGTTCCAACCAATCTAGATCAAGACCAATTCCAAGCTATGGTGGAACATTTGATAACCCCCCATTATCTATCCTTCACTGAGGATGATGATCTAACCATCAATCAACTGCACAATGCTCCACTTCATATAGAAGGCATTGTACAAAATCATAAAATTAAAAGAGTGCTAATAGATGGAGGAGTTGGTTTGAATATATGCACTCTAAAGCTAGTCCTTGCATTGGGATTTTCTAAAAATGTTGTTGATCCAAAGTAGAAAATCACCATCAAAGCTTATGACGAGAAGGAAAGGTCATCCAAGGGGTCTGTTGTACTTCCTATCAGAGTTGTTCATGTGGTTAAAGACATGCTTTGTCAAGTCTTGGATATGAATTTGGCATGTAATATTCTTTTAGGGTGACCTTGGATTCATTCTATGTGATTTCAATGCTTGAAGTTTCCATATAATGGTCAAGAGGTAACCATCAAAGGAGATCTGAATCCATTTCAATATTGCAACACCATAAATCCAACAACTGAATCTTTGGTGCCCTACAATCAGATTGGATCTTCTCCACCAACACCCATTGATCCCAGTAACAAAGCATCAACTTCTAAATCCCATGAAATCAAGGTAGACATAAATGAACAAGGTATGTGAGAATACACTTTGGGCCAAACTTTCTATATCACATAGTTACCCTTATCTCCTAAGTCATATGGGAAATCCTTGATCAACAAACAACAATCAGAAGGTCCTTCTACACTTGTTTATGGCACATTTGTAAGTGGGGGCACTATATCAAAATAGGCTGCTGAGTGTAATGCTAATCATTTGGTAAACCATCATAAATATCCAGAGGATGAAAAGCATGAGACTATATCACCCGATATATATGGCACGGGATATACTTTGTTGCAAAAGACGGGATATCAAGGAAGTGGACCTGTAGGGTTGCAAAGAGAGGGTGTCATAAAACCAATTCTGAAAAATCTGAATTATCAAAGAGACACCACTAGATTAGCATACAAGGGAGAAGGACCAAAGGAACCTAAAGGAAAAAAAAAAAGGTTGAACCTTTTTGCAAAATTTCTACGGCTCTTGCATTACCATTCCAACAAAATGGCATATATGTAGATCCAGCAAAGCAAAAGATAGCACAAGACATCATTAACCGACTTAGAAATAATAATGATGATGATGATGATGATTCTTATACTTATGAATGGGATTCATTCTTTGGTTATACTGATGATATGGAATTTGATGATGTTTATGCCTATGGTAACAATTTTCATGAGCAGAAAAGTCCAAGGACGGAACCACTAGGATTAGATTCACATGCTACTACTCTTGGCGATTGTGAGGAAAGTGAGAGTTATCTTGAGATAGGCAAATTGGATGAGAGTATGGAAATAGACCTTGCCGATACAATCATAAAATTTGAGAAATTTTCTATCAACACCATCTCATCCTTTGAGACTGAACCAAATGATCCAATACCCCTTGTCCACCCTAAACTTATCGCTTGAGATTCTCCCAATTGTCCTGAACTTGACGTTTTCCATAATGATGATGCTATTATCGACTATCTTGGAATCAGAGATCATCTACCGTCAGGGGATCATAAATCAGGATTCCCCATAGAACTCAATGACATGGATTACTTTGGAGAGGGTGCCAATCCTTTCAGTCATAAAAATATGAAAAAAATAAATAGATCTAATGGTGAAAACCACTCAGTGGCAGTGTTAGATCCTAAAAAAGTAAAAAGAAAAGACGTATCTGAGGGTGAAAACCTCTCTAAGGTGCCTGAATATGGAAGGATTGACACTCTCCCCAACTATATGTATCGACAGCAGTCTGCTATACTTATTGAACCAACATTGCCTCTTAACATTGGCATAGAGGATTCACCACACATTCTGAAGATAGCTGCATCCTTAATAGAGACAGAAAAAGAAGCCTTTTCATAGTTTTTCAAGGAAAGACAAATCAATTTTGCTTGGTCTTATGTTGATATGCTTGGGCTAGATCCTCATCTTATTATGCATCATTTTTCTATTGCACCTGGGGTCAAACCTGTAAAGAAAAAACTCAGGAAAATGCATCCTCACATTGCACTCATGGTCAAAGAAGAATTTAAAAAATTGTTGGATGTGGGTTTCATTCGAGCTATTGATTATGTTGATTGGATCTCCAATATTGTACAAGTATCCAAGCCAGAAAAATCTATTAGGATTTTCATAGATTTTCAAAATCTTAACCAAGCTTGTCCCAAAGATTATTTTCCTTTGCCCAACATTGATATTATAGTTGATTTAACAGCCGGGCACAAGATGTTATTCTTAATGGATGGGTTTTCTGGTTATAACCAAATCAAGATTGCACCATAAGACCAGGAAAAGACTACTTTTACATGTCCTTGGGGCACATACTGCTGGAATGTGATGCCTTTTGGGCTTAAAAATGCTGGTGCTACCTATCAAAGGGCTATGACCACAATCTTTCATGACATGATGCATACCATAATTGAAGATTATGTTGATGATATCTTAGCCAAATCCAAGAACAGAGAAGGTCATCTAAGAGTGTTGGATAGGATATTCACCAGAATGGAAAAGTATTAGATAAGACTAAATCCAAAGAAGTGTGCATTCAAGGTTACATCGGGCAAACTGTTACGATATATTATTTCAGCTAAGGGCATAGAGGTGGATCCAAAAAAAGGTCAAGGCAATCATGGAAATGGCTACACCTATGAATATCAATCAATTGAGATCTCTACAAGGGTGCCTTCAATCAATCAAAAGATTTGTCTCTCAATTAGCAGACAGAAGTCATCCTTTTCAGCATCTGTTACATAAAAACATCTTATTCAAATGGGATGATAAGTGTGAAGCTGCTTTCACTAAGATCAAGAAATACTTAGCCACTCCTACCACTCTTATGTCACCAATTCCAAAAAATCCACTATTGCTATATATTTCAGCTACAGAAGTCTCACTCGGTGCCCTTTTGGCCCAACAAGATCAAGAGGGAAAAGAAAAGGCTATATATTATATCAGTCGCACCCTTGTTGGATATGAGCTCAATTATTCACCAATTGAGCGTGCATATCTAGCAGTGGTCTTTGCTTCACAAAAGTGGTGGCATTACATGTTGTCTCATTCCATCAAGCTTGTTGCAAAGATTGATCCTTTGAAGTATCTTTTGAGCAAGACTGCATTAACAGGAAGGTCGGCTAAGTGGGTCATGTTGCTTAGTCAATTTGATATTGAATATGTAGAAAGGAAGGCTATTAAAGGGCAATTAATTGCTGATCGAATGGCCAAGGCACCACTGACGGATGATCATCCTATACATACAGACTTTCTAGATGCACATATCTTGACATTATCTACACAAACTTGGAGGCTATATTTTGATGGATCCTATACTCAGTATGGTTCAGGAGTTGGCGTATTATTTGTTACACCACAAGGATATACCATACCAAATTCCTACAAATTAATTTTTCCTTGTACCAATAATGTAGCTTAGTATGAAGCACTGATGATTGGATTGAAGATGGCTCTGCAATGGAAAGTGACTGAGTTGAATGTCTACGAAGACTCCCAGTTAATAATCAATCAGGTTAATGATGAATATCAGACTAAGGATGACAAGTTGTTACCATATAAGCACATGGTAGATGACTTTAAGCAATGTTTTTCAATCATCACCTTTGAAAAAATTCTAAGGCATGAAAATAAGGTTGTAGATGCTATGGCAACAATTGCTTCTCTATTTGATGCGGAAGATACAAAAGCCCATTTTGAGTTCTTAGTGGAATCTTTGACTTATCCTGCGTAAGATGATCTTGATACACATATCATATTTCATATTATCAGACAAGATTCCCCTACCAATGGAAAAATATATTCCTATCTGAAAGACAATATCCTTCCCCCTGACCTATCCAAAAACCAAAAGTGAACCTTCCTCCACCAAACCTCCCGCTATCTCCTAATATCTGACACCCTGTATCGGTGAGGTCTTGACGGTACTCTCTTATGATATCTTGAACATGATGAAGCTCAAACTGCCTTACCAGACGTACATGAGGGTATTTTTGGAAATAGATTCTTTTCACTTTGATCAGAAATGCAATAAATGTCAAATACATGGGAATCTTATTCATGCATGGACATAACAACTTCATCCTATTACAACTACATTTCCATTCAAGTAGTGGGGACTTGACCTCGTGGGTGTGATTCACCCTCCATATTCCAATGTCCATAAGTATATTATAACCACCACTGAGTATTTTACCAAGTGGATTGAAGTTGTTCCCTTGATCACCATCATAGGCAAACAAGTTTCTATGTTTATCCTTAACTATATCATTTGTCGATATGGCATCCCTATGCACCTCATTAAAGATCATGGGAAACAGTTTCAAAATCAAGATATAGATGAACTATGAGCCAAATTCCATATCACCCACCATTATTCCACTATTTATTACCGCCAGGGTAATGGCCAGGCTGAGGTGTCTAATAAAACCATTGTCAAAATCCTTCAAAAGACTGTCAATAACGCTGGCCGTGACTGGCATGTCTAGTTGAACCCTGGCCTATGGGCCTATCATACTTCCATCCATACTCCAACTGGTTCCATGCCATATTCCCTTGTTTATGGATTTTAATTTGTCCTACCCCTTGAGGTCGAGTTACCTTCTCTTCGAGTGTCCCTGAAAGATTTGATTCCAGATGAAGAGTGTAGAGTTGCACGGTTAACTGAAATAGAATTGCTGGATGAACGTCGTCAATGAGCCTTTGATCATTTAAAATTCTATCAGCAAAGGATGTATCCTCAATATAACAGTAAAGTGAAACCCGGAGACTTTCAGGTGGGTGATCTAGTCCTTCGAGAGAATCCCAAAAACCAGCAGCATCGTGAGAAGAAGGGCAAGTTTGAGCTCAATTGGTTGGCTCCTTTTGTGATTACAGCGGCCTATGGTTCTGGAGCATATCAGTTGTCAACATCTAAGGGAGATCCCTTGGATGAGCCTCTTAACAGCATGCACCTAAAGAAATTTTATGCATGAGATCCCAGTGCAAGGGATATGTTCAAAAAATCAAAAAAATCAAAAAAATCACAAGAAAATTGCAATAAAAGCATGTGGTGAAAACCTGGAAACAGGCACCATTTGTGACAAGTTAGCTCCTCCCTCTATTAGGATTCTTCTAGCATCTTGTCCCATCTATATACCCATAATAAAGTAGCTTTTACAATCACTATTCGCCTTGTACATATCATAATAAAATGGCCAATCCATGATTCCTACCCATTGTACAAATCCCCAATAAAACCCCACCATAGCTTGGTCTACTGTCTTGGTCTTCACCCTAGTCCCATGTATTTTTCTTCACCCATAATAAGTTAGTCCATCACTTAGCTGGGGCCATGTCCTCGACCTAGTTTAGGAAGTGGATCTATGATAGTCACAACTCTTAGAGGACAGAACAGAGTATTTTTTACCAGACAAGCAAACACAATCAATGGTTCTTACACAGTGCTATTCTAATCATGATTCATAACCTGTGACATATCTTTCAAAATATGACTGTTTATCTATACATTTGCAACAACATCATTATCAATAAAACTGATCAAAAAACTCAACACTATCTTTTGGCAAAGAAATGTATATTCATGACAGGCGTGTTAGGATGATTTGTAATAAGATTATGCATTCATATCTGGATTTCATTTGTCATCATGTTTCCTATGTTATTCTGGGATATCTTTGACATGAGCTTAACAACTCCAAATATGTCATTGATTAGGATAGCCGGGGTGGAACAACATATTTTCTTTGATTGTTGTTTGTGGGATATTTTCCAATGAAGTTGAAGGTACAAGTAATTGGGGTGTCTGTGCATAAGAGCCTTCATCCGTTTTATAAGCAAGAACAACATTATAAATCATGTTGGTATATGAATTTTATTAACGGTGATGCGCCACACATACCTCGACTCCAAATATTTGTTCCCTGATGGAGGGGGGGATATTCCTTGTCTGTTATGCAAATGAAACTCAGGTCATCTCGGTTCAATTATACCTAGATGCTTGTCAAGTTTTCTATATTAAAATCCATGCAAGAAATGCTCAGGTCATCCTATTTTAATTATACCATGATGCTTGAATTTTCTTGCAACATAACGAGCTCAATAATGAAAATCAAATTCCAAAATTTATGAATTTTTAAGATATTTCTGAAGTTGTCGAGATAATCATTTTTGCACATAATTTTGCGTTGTATTTTAAATAGATCATAGAACTAGTGCTCCTTTTATAAGATTTTATAGGATATCTTGTTTAGGTCACCTTTTTCCCTTTGTCATTCTTCTTGTGTCAGACGCATGGTTGTTTAAAATTGAGGACATTTTGGATAACAAAAAAATAGCATTTATCATGGTTCATTAGGTACATCATTAGTTTTTAGGGTTGCTCATTTGCATATAACCATTCATATTTGCATGTATGTCCTAAATTCATTGCATTTATCATAAGTGTCATTTCATCACAATATAGGTCATTACATTATTACCATTATTATACATTTCATTTTATATCATTATAACA
>MU228246.1:3259394-3276564 GCA_018584345.1 Thuja plicata
CAAGGATATATCATATAAAAACCATGTGTCAATAAAGTGTCCATCAAGTCTGCAATAAAAGATACAATGGAGCCATAACATAAGTACAAAGTGTATATCAAACAAGCTAAGACCCACTGCCTCCAGAATCTATAAGTCATTGCCTGCGTGATGCAATGAAGGGCCCTGCTCCTGATGGTTGTCTCGGTTGTTGTGATGAGGTACCTACACTGACTGACCCCTGTCTCTGATGAGTTGTGGTCCTGACCTCATATGAGCTCTCTCTGAAAATCTTGATCCACTGATCCTATGGAACAACCTGTCTATATGCCTCCTTCTAGTAGGTGATCTCCCTACCTGCTCTCATTATCAATCGCAAGCTGTCTGCGTGCGAATCTAATGCCTCTCTAGACTCTAACTCATCCAACAAGGTCTTTGCCTCCCCTACCTGCTATTTTATGGTATCTCACTCTTGTTTGGCCTCTATGACCTCCTCCTCTAACATCTCAACCCGTCTCTCTAGTTCAAGGACACGGTTGGTCTATACCTTTAGCATTACTAGTCTAGCTAGCACTGCATCCACATCAACATCCTCATCCTCTGCTATATCCCTATGTAAATAGGGATCATGGCCCCCAACATCCTATACCTGTACATCCTACTCATCCTATACCTGTGCTGCTTCCTGAATTCGTACATGTGCCTATATCAAAGGATCCATCTGTGCAGTAGGTCATGGTCATCTCTATCTATCAGATGGTGGCATCAACCCCTCTAGACGTGCACCTCCACCTCTCATCCTGGGAACTCCTCTACCCCTCCCTCTGTTGGGAGCATCACCACCATCGTCTCCCCCATCTTCATTGTCACCTCTACCTCCACCTCGGCCTCATCCTTGACCTCAGCCTCCATGCCCTAGATCTCTCTGAGGTGGCCTCTCAGCGGGGTCTGTTAATCTAGGGACTGGGTGATCCCTCATATACCTCTCATACTCCACTGTCATACCCAGGTCTATGACCCCCTATCTCATCGACCATGCCTGAAATGGCATGTCCAAGAACTCATGCCTAGTTGTCTCATAAGATACAATCCGTCCCCAGTCTCGCCTCTCCTAAAATGTCTGAGCAAACTCTATCGTCCCATGGGGCATCCCCTGAATACGGCCAAACTGATGAAGTACCCTGCTAATCATCTGTCTCTCTATAATATAGGGAGTCCTCCCTATCAACCATCGTGTCTCAAAACAATATCCGAGCTGATACTCGTCATCCCATACCTCGCACCCTAGGTAGGGTCTCCAGATCACCACATCAACCATATAAAAAATGTATCTCCAGAACTCCAAATGTCCTAGCTTACACTGAGACTGAATCGATGCATAAAAAAATAATTAAGGTTGTCTAGTGCCTCAAAACCTGAGTGTTGTAGGCCGTATGATAGCAATATGCTCCCATGCCCACACATGGAGTAGTGTAACCCCTACTGATAAAGATGCACCCCCATGGTACACCACCTGATGAAGAGCATGATATAAATGTGCTAATACACACACTCCCCAAGCAAAACGGGTCCCCTAATCCATCATCCTCTGTAAGGTCCTACCCCATCCAACTGCAAATCCGTGTGATCTTCGATCAAGGCAGACATACCCTCCCATCACTCCAGCTAACACAACTGGGAGTGGCTCATACAACTCCACCATAGCCTCTCAACTAATCTCAGCATCATCTATGTCATTATCACCAAATATCCCTCTCCACTCTGCCAACCCACCATTTTGATCATAGCGCACTAGCTCGCCTGTGATAGGTAGTCGAAGGATGCGATATACATCCTCTAGCATAACGGTCATCTCTTCGGTAGGTAGATGCAAAGTACTCATCTCTGAGTGCCATCTCTCTGCTAATGTTGTCAACATCCCTAGGTTTGCCTGAATCTCAGGCGTATAAATAACATGATATAGGCCTGTCACCCCGATCAAGACTCTATCAGTCTCCGACAGTGTTGCTCTCAGCCCCTAGGTCACGGGATATCTCTCTCGTGACATCAGGACGTCAATAATGTCCTCCTATCAAAATCAATCAAATCAAACTATCAGATGTCGATCACACTGATCTATCTATCTATCATATCTATATATCAATTGAATACATGTTTATCACATGTAACAACAGATAATTCCATCAATTATCTATTAATCAAGATGGTTTACTAGCGATCATGCTACAATATTGCCTATCTTGACAACAAAATCAATCAAACGTTCAATATCAACAAGATCATATTAGCCTATTGCTATCTAAAGTTTGACCTAATTTGACTTCTTTATCTTTCTAAATCCTATTTTCACATCTATGCGCAACATTGTACTTTGTTTGTGCAACTTTTTATGAATGTGCAACACAGAGGTGTTTTTGTGCAAGATACTCTAACATTTGTGCAGAATTAACATTTGCACAGATTTTCTACACACATGCACGGCATCAAAAACCTTATCTAATGGATGGGTAGAATCTCTAAACAAATGCGCAAATATTTCGCATACGTTCATTTATGTTGCACGTTGATGAGCCACAATTACGCATTCATTTTTCGAGTTGAAAACACAAGATTTTCTAACCTAACTATGATTCAATCTATCCTAATTACATGCTAAAATCCTATCATAAATACATAATTGAATCAAATCAAAAAAGCTGGATTGATCACTCACCGGATCTCTGGAATTTGGCAGCCTCTGGAAGCGTCTGACTCACTCGAAATGGTGATCAGATAGCGGGAACGACATCTTCTCAGCTCTAATCTTCTCTCTCTCCAAGGCTCCAACCTCCAAATGACAAGTGTGCATAATGAGCCTATTCTGGACCCTTTGCCCCTATATATAGCTTGTGGATCTGTTTTGTTTTCCATGTGGACCCTACCTATCCAACTTATTTCATTTTACCTCATTTTCACTCCAATTTCCTCTGTTTCTTTTCGTGAGATTGATTGAACCCTAAAAAAAAAAAACCACAACATATTCATCAATTTCATCAATCAATCTCTTGAGGCGGCATGCATAGGTCGTTCTCGTCAAACATTGTCTGGGGCAAAAAGCTTGATTTTTCTTTGAAATAATGTGACAAGCACATTATTTAAAAGAGGGGCAAAATGTATACACTAAAAAATGGCTTCGTTGATTAATCAATTAATTAAATATTTATTATTTAATTAATATTGACTTGATGAATTGATTAACTATTTATTATTTAATTAATGTCTATTTCTTATATTTATTTAATAAATTATTCAATTTATTAGGTAAATTCACTATAGTCTATTATTCTTATCCTAGGTCTTCTAAATTAGTCTTATTAAAAGTGATTTAATTAAATACACAAATGCTAAATATGACTAAGTCCCCTAGTCCACCTCATGAACCTACTCACCTGACACATCACCTTGGCTAAAATAATTAATTATTATTAATTAATAATTAATCATTATCCTCACCCACACATGTCCTATTCTTAAGGGTTGTGTGGCCTCATAAGACTTGGTCTCATGACCACATGTCTTCCCCTACACCAAGTCAAGAAGCAATCCCTATTCCTAAGGAGCTTCTCAAGCCACCTCTAAGCGTCCAAGATGACTCATGGGACACTTGTACCAAGAGTCCTCATGAGGAATAAGTCCTTCCTCTTTCCTCTCCATGGTCTTTGTGAGACACTTGACATGTGTCTTTCCCTTCCACCTTCTTCTCCTCTATGTCAATATAGGAGAAACAACCTCCCTATTTTTACTCTCACATTCCAAGTATATCCCCCTTTCTCTCAACCCCTTCAACCAAGTCAATAATAACCCTAGGATCTTCTACCTTTCAATCTCCACCCTCAGATTGTGCCACCTAGGCTTAGGTCCTCCAAAATCCTATAAAAGGAGCCTCATTCCCCTTTTGTGATCTAATAGGTAATCAAGCAATCAAGTAATCAAGCCTTCAAGCATTCAAGCAATCAAGAATTCAAGCATTCAAGCCATCAAGCATCCAAGCAAATCACATTTAAAACACTCAAGCATTTCCACACCATTCCATCATCCATTTAGTTGCATTTTTGCATTACATTCACTCAAATATCCACACTTTGGTGACATCTTGGCTAAGGAGCTTCATTGGAATTCTGAGAGCTCAAAACATCAAGAAATCAAAGCTAGGAGGACAATGGAGACAAGGTGCAAAGAGTAGGTGAAGGTAAAGTTTTTTCTTTTACTTCATTTGATATTTGTATTCTTCATTGGGTTGCATTTAGATAGATTTACTGGCTTATTGATAGTAGTATTTCGTTTATCATAGTTGACATCTATTTTGCATACATTTTTGGCACCAACTGTGGGGCCTAACCCCAGAAATTGACATCTTTTTCTAGTTTTTCCGTGTGAAAAATTCTATAGGCATACATGCGCATCGGTCCACGATATTTGTGCATTCATTAATTTATTCTATGCATTTGGTGAAACTGTGCATTTATCTGTTAAAATTACACATTGATAGACTGTTTCTGCGCATTTATCCTCTGTTCCGGCGCATACATTCACTGTTTCTGCGCATTCATATTTTCATCTGTAGAACTCTGTTTTTCTCTTTGTTTGGTTTTCCTAATCAACTTAACAGGTTTTTTTTTTTCTGGTAGCTTTCAGGCTGTTTTGCAGGTCGTTAATCTAAAGACCCCAAATTTCAAATTATTAATGGTTTTCTTGCAAGTTCCTAAGGGGTTTGTAAAATAAACCATAATCTTCATTTGGGCTTTAAAATACGACATATTTTTCAATTTTGTGTATCTTCTTTAGTTTAGCAACTATCTATTGTGTCTTTCTTTATAGCTTAATTGTAATCCAATTTTATAACAACGTATCCTCTCCCCTCGCCATTCGTGGACGTTGGGTGTAAGAGAAACTGTTATAAACTTTAGAGGGCGGTCTTTGGTGGGAAAATAGGTACTCACTCCAAGGAACGACCTAACCGGTAATAGGCTAAATCCAAGCCCATCCAAACCAGTATATAAAAAATTTCATTGTGACTAGTCTCACAGTGGACAGGTGTGAATTTGTTATGGCAACCAAAATCTCCTTTAGTACCCTTGTGGTGCGTTAAAGTCCCTAAATTATTAAGGTGAAAACCTTGCTTTGAAAGGATTGGGAGAGCCCCCTTAATAGGGAAAATGACTTGATCACAACCACCTGAATGGATGTCCTTACTACAAGCTTTTATTTAGTGGCCACAAATCCTTCTATTTACTGGTGCAATGGGTAGCCCAACCTGTGAAGACACCCCACATTACTTACAATTCATAGTAGAGATAGCGATTCTTTGGGAAGTAATGACCCATTGAATTTGGAACTTGGTGTGCCAGAGAAGTGAGTGCATTGTAAGGAGGAGCCCATCCCTCCAAGTTCCTAGGCTATCCGCTTTGAATTGCATGGCTAAATTTTATTATCCAAGTGGGGATTCAGTAGATATCGTCCTTGCCAGCCTTAAGATTTGTAAGTGTGTCTGTGCATTAATACCGATTAAGATTAGATCATTTCTATCTTGCGTGTGTGTGTGTGTATGCATTTCCAATTTGCCAAAAACATTTTAGAATTACCAAAAAACCCAAAAATATAAAAAAGTTCAAAATTTCAAAGTCAAAACTGTCAAAAACTCCAAAAAACAAATCCTGCTCATTTGTCCAGTTTGGCTGCGCATTTGTTCATACTCCCCACGCATTTATTCCTGCACATTCATCACAGCGAGTACTTGCACAGATCTTCAAGATTTAAAAATTACCTTTTTGGATACCCATTTCTATCTACAGTGTGATTCTGGAAAAATATTTGATTTTAGTAGACCTTTTGATCTTCAGTTTGACCATTTTTCATCTTCTTGCTTTCATCCAATATTTTCCAAAACATTACTAAATCTTCCAAATATACATCCAAGTTTTGGGATACTACCTTGATTTTCAGATTGGGACTTTTGTGAGTTTTCATCATATCAGGATCTATCATCCTTCATCAAAACTTACCTAGGTCTCTCTCTCTCTCTCTCTCTCTCTCTCTCTCTCTCTCTCGGTTCTTCTTTGTCATATCATAGTGAGATCTATACCTCCTATCGACTTAGATTATCCAGTTACCTTATCTAGCTCAACACTTTTGCATCTATTTCATCCCATCTCATCTATCTTCACATCTTCATCTATTTCATCTTTCACTGTTTATGGTTCAAACTCGATCATAAAAACTTAAACAAATCATTGATCTAGAATCCGTAGATACAATGGAAAGAGGTAATACCCATGAGGAAAACCCTTGGTCCAAGACAACCTCGATCTTTTCATCAGAACATGAACCCACTGATCAAGAAATCAGAGATGATATGCAAGATTCCAAGTTCTATAATATCATGGAAAGAATCCTAGATATGGACAAGGAAATGTACTTCCTCATGCTTGCTCAACAAGGATCAAAATTACCTAGTGGTTTTGATGTCACCAATCTTGTAGAACCACCAAACACAAATGATCAAGAAAAACCTAGTGGTTCCCAAGAGACACATACTCATGGGACAAAGGAGGACAAACAACATAGTACTTTCCAAGATACCCAAAAACCTCCATCATCTTTGGATCCTGTCATGCAACAACTCCAATTTCTACAACAACAAATGCGTGACATGAAAATGGGAACATCCAATAAGAAATACTCTTTGGAGGATATATGTCCCTATCCTTTTGACAAGAATTTGGCTATGATTCCATTCCATCCTCATTTTGAGGTACCAAAACTTGATAAATATAAAGGGAATTCGAATCCACAAGACCACATTCGTGAGTTTTGTGCTGCATGTATCAAAGTCGCACACAATGATACATATCTTATGTGACTATTTCTACATAGTTTAGGAGGACAAGCCATGGAATGGTTCTCCAAACTACCCCTGGGTATAAAATATTTCAACAAACTTATTGACAGATTTGTGACTCACTATTCCTATAACATCAAACATGAAGTCACAATGCTTGATCTTTGCAATACACATCAAAAGAATGGAGAACCTTTCCTCACCCTTTTGCAAAGATGGTGTTAGCTATTCGCCAAGTATCCACGATTGATTCCTGAACAAGAGAAAATGGATATCTTTGTGCATAACCTAACACAGGAGATAAGCTATAGGTTACAGTTACAATGTCCTCCAAATTTTAATAAGCTCATTGAAAATGGTGTGAAAATTGAGGAGGCTATGGTTAGAAAGGGGGAGATTAAGCTCTACTCCAAAGACAATGTCGGATCTTCAAGTTCAAATTCCAACAACAACAATAATGATAAATCCAAATACTGGAACAAGAAAAGGAACATTGTCAACAATGGGATTGTTGATAATCGTCATGTTAAATCCACACAACCTATCTTAAATATCACGAGAAAAACTAATCCCACCCCACCTACTCATAGAAATACAGGTGCCAATCAGAATACCAATAACAGTTCCTCAAAATTACCCTTCATGTCACGTAGAAGAACCTTTACTCCTTTGGGGGAATCTCTGGAATCTGCATTAAGAAAGTTAATCACAAAGAAACCAATAACTGTCAAAGGCTCAAGCATGCCATCCAAGATTTGATTGAGAACTAAGAAATCAATGTTGATAGACACACCTCTAATGAGTCGCATACTTCTTTGAAAGATCTACTTCTCAAACATGAGAAAGGGAACTCGCCCAATGCTAAAGTTGATAACCATGATAGCTACAATTCCACCTCCTACAGCTATATAAATCACATTTCTGAATGCCATCCTTCTTAATCCTATGTCAATGTGATTTCCATCAAACAAAAGAGTCAACTGGCTAATTTCACAACTCAAGCCCAATCCAAGGTTACTCTTCAAGGGGTTCCATCTAAACCTAACACCACCCAAACCAAGGTTGTCTATGTTCCAAAGTCTACGCCCAATGTTTCCAATCAATACAACCTTTTGGAGCAATTGAAGAAAATGCCAGCCCAGATATCCATACTAGAGCTTTTGTGTCTATCACCTTCCCATAAGGATATTCTTGAGAAATCTCTCCTCGAAACTAATGTTCCAACCAATGTAGATCAAGACTGATTCCAAGCTATGGTGGGACATTTGACAACCCCGCATTATCTATCCTTCACTAAGGATGATGATCTAGCCATCAATCAATCGCACAATGCTCCACTCCATATAGAAGGCATTGTACAAAATCATAAAATTAAAAGAGTGCTAATAGATGGAGGAGCTGGTTTGAGTATATGCACTCTAAAGCTAGTCCTTGCATTGGGATTTTCTGAAAATGTTGTTGATCCAAAGAAGAAAATCACCATCAAAGCTTATGACAAGGAGGAAAGGTGATCCAAGGGGTCTGTTGTACTTCCTATCAGAGTTGGTCATGTGGTTAAAGATGTGCTTTGTCAAGTCTTGGATATGGATTTGGCATATAATATTCTTTTAGGGCGACCTTGGATTCATTCTATGCAAGCTATGCCATCAATGTATCAACAAATGCTTGAAGTTTCCATATAATGGTCAAGAGGTAACCATCAAAGGAGATTTGAATCCTTTTCAATATTGCAACACCATAAAGCCAACAACTGAATCTTTGGTGCCCTACAATCGGATTGGATCTTCTCCACCAACACCCATTGATCCCAGTAACGAAGCATCAACTTCTAAATCCCATGAAATCAAGGTAGACATAAATGAACAAGGTATGGGAGAATACACTTCGGGCCAAAATTTGTGTATCACAGAGTTACCCTTATCTACTAAGTCATATGGGAAATCCTTGATCAACAAACAAAAATCAAAAGGTCCTTCTACACTTGTTTATGGCACATTTGTAAGTGGGGGCACTATATCAAAAGAGGTTGTTGAGCGTAATGCTAATTATTTCCTAAACCATCATAAAGATCCAGAGGATGAAAAGCATGATCCTATATCACCCGATATATATGGCACGGGATATACTTTGTTGCAAAAGATGGGATATCAAGGAAGTGGACCTGTAGGGTTGCAAAGAGAGGGTGTCATAAAACCAATTCTAAAAAATCTGAATTATCAAAGAGACACCATTGGATTAGGATACAAGAGAGAAGGACCAAAGGAAACTAAAGGAAAAGAAAAGGTTGAACCTTTTTACAAAATTTCTACGGCTCTTGCATTACCATTCCAGCAAAATGGCATGTATGTAGATCTAGCAAAGCAAAAGATAGCACAAGACCTCATTAACCGACTTAGAAATAATAATGATGATGATGATGATTCTCATACTTATGAATGGGATTCATTCTCTAATTATACTAAGGATATGGAAGTTGATGATGTTCATGCCTATGGTAAAAATTGTCATGAGTAGAAGAGTCCAAGGATGGAACCACTAGGATTAGATTCACATGATACTACTCTTGGCGATTGTGAGGAAAGTGAGAGTTATCTTGAGAAAGGCGATTCGGATGAGAGTATGGAAATAGACCTTGCCGATACAATCATAAACTTTGAGAACTTTTCTATCAACACCATCTCATCCTTTGAGACTGAACCAAATGATCCAATACCCCTTGTCCACCCTAAACTTATCGCTTGGGATTCTCCCAATTGTCCTGAACTTGACGTTTTCCATAATGATGATGCTATTATCGACTATCTTGGAATCAGAGATCATCTACCATTAGGAGATCATAAATTAGGATTCCCCATAGAACTCAATGACATGGCTTACTTTGGAGAGGGTGCCAATCCTTTCATTCGTAAAAATATGAAAATAATAAATAGATCTAATGGTGAAAACCACTCAGTGGCAGTGTTAGATCCTAAACAAGTAAAAAGAAAAGACGTATCTGAGGGTGAAAACCTCTCTGAGGCGCCTGAAGATGGAAGGATTGACACTCTCCCCAACTATATGTATCAAGAGCAGACTGCTATACTTATTGAACCAACATTGCCTCTTAACATTGGCACAAAGGATTCACCACACATTCTGAAGATAGTTGCATCCTTAACAGAGATAGAAAAAGAAGCCTTTTCACAGTTTTTCAAGGAGAGACAGATCAATTTTTCTTAGTCTTATGCTAATATGCCTGGGCTAGATCTTCATCTTATTATGCATCATTTTTCCTTTGCACCTGGGGTCAAACCTGTAAAGCAAAAACTCAGGAAAATGCATCCTCACATTGCACTCATTGTCAAAGCATAATTAAAAAAATTGTTGGATGTGGGTTTCATTCGAGCTATTGATTATGCTGATTGGATCTCCAATATTGTACTAGTATCTAATCCAGACAAATCTATCGGGATTTGCATAGATTTTTGAGATCTTAACAAAGCTTGTCCCAAAGATGATTTTCCTTTGCCCAACATTGATATTATAGTTGATTTAACAACTGGGCACAAGATGTTATCCTTAATGGATGGGTTTTCTAGTTATAACCAAATCAATATTGCACCAGAAGACTAGGGAAAGACTACTTTTACATATCCTTGGGGCACATACTACTGGAATGTGATGCCTTTTGGGCTTAAAAATGCTTGTGCTACCTATCAAAGGGCTATGACCACAATCATTCACAACATGATGCATACCATAATGGAAGATTATGTTGATGATATCTTAGCCAAATCAAAGAACAGAGAAGTTCATCTAAGAGTGTTGGATAGGATATTCACCCAAATGGAAAAGTATCAGATAAGACTAAATCCAAAGAAGTGGGCATTCGGGGTTACATCAGGCAAACTGTTAGGATATATTTTTTCAGCTAAGGGCATAGATGTAGATCCAGAAAAGGTCAAGGCAATCATGGAAATGGCTTCACCTATGAATATAAATCAATTGAGATCTCTACAAGGGTGCCTCTAGTCAATTATAATATTTGTCTGTCAATTAGCAGACAGAAGTCATCCTTTTCAGCATCTGTTACATAAAAACATCTTATTCAAATGGGATGATAAGTGTGAAGAAGCTTTCACTAAGATAAAGAAATACTTAGCCACTCCTCCCACTCTTATGTCACCAATTCCAGGAAAGCCACTCTTGCTATATATTTTAGCTACAGAAGTCTCGCTCGTTGCCCTTTTGGCCCAACAAGATCAAGAGGGAAAAGAAAAGGCTATATATTATATCAATCACACCCTTTCTGGATATGAGCTCAATTATTCACCAATTGAGCGTGCATATCTAGCAGTGGTCTTTGCTTCACAAAAGTGGCAGAATTACATTTTGTCTCATTCCATCAAGCTTATTGCAAAGATTGATCCTTTGAAGTATTTTTTGAGCAAGACTGCATTAATAGGAAGGTTGGCTAAGTGGGTCATGTTGCTTAGTGAATTTGATATTGAATATGTAGAAAGGAAGGCTATTAAAGGGCAAGTAATTGTTGATCAATTGGCCGAGGAACCACTAACGGATGATCATCCTATACATACAGAATTTCTAGATGCACATATCCTGACATTATCTACACAAACCTGGAGGCTATATTTTGATGGATCCTATACTCAGCATGGCTCAAGAGCTGGTGTATTATTTGTTACACCACAAGGATATACCATACCAAAGTCCTACAAATTAAATTTTCCTTGTACCAATAATGTAGCTGAGTATGAAGCACTGATAATCAGATTGAAGATGGCTCTGCAATGGAAAGTGACTGAGTTGAATGTCTACAAAGACTCCCAGTTAATAATCAATCAGGTTAATGATGAATACCAGATTAAGGATGACAATTTGTTACCATATAAGCACATGGTAGATGACTTTAAGCAATATTTTTCAATCATCACCTTTGAAAAAATTCCAAGGCATGAAAATAATGTTGCAGATGCTATGGCAACAATTGCTTCTCTATTTGATGCGGAAGATACAAAAGCCCATTTTGAGTTCTTAGTAGAATCTTTGACTTATCCTACGTACGATGATCCTGATACACATACCATGTCATATTATCGGACAAGATTCCCTTACCTATGGAAAAATATATTCCTATTTGAAAGACAATATCCTTCCCCCTGACCTATCCAGAAACCAAAATCAAACCTTCCTCCGCCAAACCTCTCGCTATTTCCTAATATCCAGCACCGTGTATCGGCGAGGTCTTGATGGTACTCTCTTACGATGTCTTGAACATGATGAAGCTCAAACTGCCTTACAAGACGTACACGAGGGTATTTGTGGAACACATTCGAGTGGTCCTTCCTTGGCTAAGAAGCTCATGTGTATGGGTTACTATTGGCCTACTATGGAAACAGATTCTTTTCACTTTGCTCAAAAATGCAATAAATGTCAAATACATGGGAATCTTATTCATGCACCGGCACAGCAACTTCATCCTTTTACAATTACATTTCCATTCAGTCAGTGGGGACTCGACCTCATGGGCGTGATTCACCCTCCATCTTCCAACGACCATAAGTATATTATAACCGCCATTGAGTATTTTACCATGTGGATTGAAGCTATTCCCTTGATCACCGCCACATGAAAAAAAGTTTCTATGTTTATCCTTAACTATATCATTTTCCGATATGGCATCCCTATGCACCTCATTATAGATCATGGGAAACAGTTTCAAAATCAAGATATAGATGAACTATGCACCAAATTCCATATCACCCACCATTATTCCACTATTTATTACCCCCAGGGTAATGGCCAAGCTAAGGTGTCTATTAAAACCATTGTCAAAATCCTTCAAAAGATTGTCAATGACATTGGTCGTGACTGGCATGTCCAGTTGAACCCTACCCTATGGGCCTATCATACTTCCATTCGTACTCCAACCGATGCCACACCATATTCCATTGTTTATGGATCTGAAGTTTTCCTGCCCCTTGAGGTTGAGTTACCTTGTCTTTGAGTGTCCCTGAAAGATTTGATTCCAGATGAAGAGTATAGATTTGCATGGCTAACTGAATTAGAATTGTTGGATGAACGTCGTCAACAAGCCTTTGATCATTTAAAAGTCTATCAGCAAAGGATGTCTCGTCAATATAATAGTAAAGTGAAACCCAGAGACTTTCAGGTGGGTGATCTAGTCCTTCGAGAGAATCCCAAAAACCAGCAGCATCGTGAGAAGAAGGGCAAGTTTGAGCCCAATTGGTTGGGTCCTTTTGTGATTACAACGACCTATGGTTCTGGAGCCTATCAGTTGTCAACATCTGAGGGAGATCCCTTGGATGAGCCTCTTAATAGCATGCACCTAAAGAAATTTTATGCATGAGATCCCAGTGCAAGGGATATGTTCAAAAAATTAAAATCAAAAATCAAAAAAATCACAAGAAAATTGCAATAAAAGCATGTGGTGAAAACCTAGAAATAGGCGCCATTTCTGACAAGTCAGCTCCTCCCTCTATTAGGATTATTCTAGCGTCTTGTCCCATTTTTATACCCATAATAAAGTAGATTTTACAGTCACTATTCGCCTTGTACATATCATAATAAAATGGCCAATCCATGATTCCTACCCATTGTACAAATCCCCAATAAAACACCATCATAGCTTGGTCTACTGTCTTGGTCTTCACCCTAGTCCTGTTTATTTTTCTTCACCCATAATAAGTCAGTCCATCACCTAGCCGGGGGCATGTCCTCGACCTAGTTTGGGAAGTGGATCTATGATAGTCACGACTCTTAGAGGACAGAACGGAGTTTTTTTACCAGACAAGTAAACACAATCAATGGTTCTTACACATTGCTATTCTAATCATGATTCATAACCTGTGACATCTTTCAAAATATGCCTGTTTATCTATACACTTGCAACAACATCATTATCAATAAAATTGATCAACAAACTCAACACTATCTTTTGGCAAAGAAATGTATATTCATGACTGGCATGTTAGGATGATTTGTAATAAGATTATGCATTCATATCTGGTTTTCATTTGTCATCATGTTTCCTATGTTATTATGGTATATCTTTGACATGAAGCTTAACAACTCCAAATATGTCATTGATTAGGATAGGCACAATGGAACAGGATATTTTCTTTGATTGTTGTTTGTGGGATATTTTCCAATGAAGTCGAAGGTACAAATAATTGGGGTGTCTATGCATAAGATCCTTCATCCATTCCATAAGCAAGAAAAATACTATAAATCATGTTGGTATACAAATTCTATTGACGGTGATGTGCCATACATACCTTGACTCCAAATATTTGTTCCCCAATGGAGGGGGTATTCCTTGTTTGTTATGCAAACAAAACTCAGGTCATCTCGATTCAATTATACCTAGATGCTTGTCAAGTTTGCTATATTAAACTCCATGCAAGAAATTCTCAGGTCATCCTGGTTTAATTATACCATGATGCTTGCATTTTCTAGTAACATAATGAGCTCAATGATGAAAATCAAATTCCAAAATTTATGAAGTTTTAAGATGTTTCTGAAGTTGTGGAGATAATCATTTTTGCATTGCATTTTAAATAGATCATAGAAGTTCTCCTTTTATAAGATTTTGTAGGATATCTTGTTTAGGTCACCTTGTTCCCTTTGTCTATTCTTCTTGTGTCAAACGCGTGGTTGTTGAAAATTGAGGACATTTTGGATAACAAAACAATAGCATTTATCATGGTTCATTAGGTACATCATTAGTTTTTAGGGTTGTTCATTTTCATATAACCATTCATATTGTCATGTATGTCCTAAATTCATTGCATTTATCATAAGTGTTATTTCATCACAATATAGGTCATTACATTATTACCATTATTATACATTTCATTGTATATCATTGTAACATATCATTCTTTTATTATCATTTTGTCTTCCATTAAGTTCATTATCATTATTCATTAATCATTTATTTAGTCACAATGCATCCATATAATATTAATCATCATGAGAATAATCATAATCATTTTGCATCCACATAGAAATAAAACATGATCATTACTAGTCATAAAGTGCAATGCATAATCAAAATCATTCATCACATCCTGCATATTTAAGTATCCACATATATATAAATCATCATAAGCAATGCATCATAGAAGTAAGAATCATAGAATCATGTCATATAGAAAGTCCATCATCAAGAGGCCATAAAATTAAAAAATAACATGTCCAAAATGTCCAAGGATATATCATATAAAAACCATGTGTCAATAAAGTGTCCATCAAGTCAGCAATAAAAGATACAATGGAGCCATAACATAAGTACAAAGTGTATATCAAACAAGCTCAGACCCACTGCCTCCAGACTCTGTATGTCGCTGTCTGCGTGATGCAATGAATGGCCCTGCTCCTGATGGATCTCCTGAACCTGGCGGTGGTCTCGGTGGTCGTGATGAGGTACTTACACTGACTGACCCCTGTCTCTGATGAGCTGTGATCCTGACCCCATATGAGCTCTCTCTGAAACTCTCAACCCACTGATCATGTGGAACAACCTGTCTATATGCCTCCTTTCAGTAGGTGATCTTCCTACCGGCTCTCATCATCAATCACAAGTTGTCTACATGCGGACCTAATGCCTCTGTAGACTCTAACTTGTCCAACAAGGTCTCTGCCTCCCCTAGCTGCTCTATGACGATATCCTGCTCCTGTCTGGCCTCTGTGACCTCCTCCTCTAACATATCAACCCGTCTCTCTAGTATGGGGACATGGTCAGCCTATACCTGTAGCATTGGTAGTCTAGCTAGCACTGCGTCCAAATCAATGTCCTCATCCTCTATTGCATCCCTGTGTAAATAGGGATCATGGCCCCCAACATCCTATACCTATACATCCTCCTCGTCCTGTACCTATGCTGCTGGCTAAATCCGTACCTGTGCCTGTATCAAAGGATCCATATGTGCAGTAGGTCATGGTCATCTATGTCTATTATACGATGGCATCAACCCCTGTGGACATGCACCTCCACCTCTCATCCTAGGACCTCCTCTGCCCCTCCCTCTATTGGGACCATCACCACTATCATCTCCCCCATCATCATCGTCACCTCTACCTCCACCTTGGCCTCCATGCCATAGATCTCTTTGAGGTGGCCTCTCAGCAAGGTCTATCAATCTGGGGATTGGGTGATCCCTCATATACCTCTCATACTCCACTGTCATACCCGGGTCTACAACCCCCTGTCTCATCTACCATGCCTGAAATGGCATGTCCAAGAAATCCTGCCTAGCTATCTCATAAGATACCATTGGTTCCTAGTCTCGCCTCTCTTGAAATATCTGAGCAAACTCTGTCGTCCCATGGGGCATCCCCTGAATACAGCCAAATTGACGAAGTACCCTTCTAATCATCTATCTCTCTATAATATAGGGAGTCCTCCCTATCAGCCATCGTGTCTCAAAACAATATTTGAGTTGATGCTCGTCATCCCATACCTCGCACCCTAGGTAGGGTCTCCAGATCACCGCATCAACCATATCAAAAATGTACCTCTAGAAATCCAAATGTCCCAGCTTACGCTGAGACTAAATTGATACATAAATAAATACATAAGGTTGTCCAGCACCTCGAAACCTGAGTGTTGTAGGCCGTGTGATAGCAATATGCTCCCATGCCCACACATGGAGTAGTGTAACCCTTGCTGATAAAGATACACCCCATGGTACACCACCTGATGAAGATCATGATATAAATGTGCTAATAAACACACTCCCCAATAAAAATGGGTCCCATCATCCACATCCTCTGTAAGGTCCTACCCCATCCAACTGCAAATCTGTGTGATCTCCGATCAGAGCAGACATACCCTCTGATCGCTCCAACTAACACAATTGGCAGTGGCTCATACAGCTCCACCATATCCTGCCAACTAATATCAGCATCATCTATGTCATCATCACCAAATATCCCTCTGCACTCTGCCAACCCACCGTGCCGATATAGCGCACTAGCTCACCTGTGATAGGTAGTCGAAGGATGCGATATACATCCTCTAGTGTAACGGTCATCTCTCCGGTAGGTAGATGGAAAGTACTCGTCTCTGAGTGCCATCTTGATGCAGTGCAAGGTAGGAGAATCCCTGATGGAGATGTCCTAGCCCCCAGCAAATAACCACACAATGGAATATAAATAACAAAATAGAGATTTATATCCACACAATGCAAATACTCATAATAGAATCATCATATTTTCATCCAACATGCCCGGCTGTAAGGCCTTCCGGGTTACGGCCAAATACAATGCAATTACAATAGAAACTCTGTA
>MU228246.1:3285317-3318787 GCA_018584345.1 Thuja plicata
ATTTGCACAAAATCTCTATCATCTATATCCTTTCCAAGAGAAGAAAGCTCATTTTTCTTTTCCTTCAATTTACTTAAATGAGGGACTAATTCTTGTGAACTTGATAATTTCATGTTATATAACTCTGCGGTGAGAAATAAGGTCCATACATCACCTGAATTTTGATATAAATTCTTCAAAATATCTCATACTTTGACTCCACTTCTCTCATTACGAACTTCTGGAAAAACTTCTTCTGAAAGTGTAAGCTTGATAAGTGTTGCTGCCTTTTTATCTCTTTTATCCCAATTTTCTTGATATTTTCCAGGATTTGCTTGTCTTTGTTCACTGTCAGTAACAATCTCAAAACAATTTTGAAGAGTTAGAGTAATTTCTAAATGAGATACCCAATCATAATAATTTTTCTCATTCAATTTTATTGTGGGCAAAGATACACCAAGAGAATCTATTATTTCAACTTCTCTCCTTTTTGGATAAGAATGAAACACACTTCAAGATCTTTAATACCTAGAAAAAAATGAAAATTTCTCACCAATCTTTGTGTAGAAATTCTCCCCTTTGTTGATGAATTATCCCTTGCTTCTAAAAATTGTTGATGCTGCTCATAGCCAAATTACAGCCTGCAGAGATGAAAATTCACACTAGAAAATACATGTATCCACTGCCCAAGATTTAAATCTGCTCTGATATCATAATAGACAGACAAAAATTGAGTATAAGTAAAAACAGAGACAACACTTAAAAACAGGGGAAAATATAACAGAGAGAGCAGAGAGAGACTGTAATTTGCATTATATAAACAGAACACTATTATTTTCTCTTAGAAAGATAATGAAGGAGGTTGTTGTATATATATAACTTTCAGCAAACCTCTACAAGTTTCTTCAAAAGCTACGGTGAGGATAGAAGAGGAGAAATATGGAGTCTTCTTACACTGTACTGATATTTCAAGAGAGTTCCAAATTTTATAATAAATGCCCACCAACTGAGCAGCACTGTAGATTAAAAATAAACATTATTCTAACACGTTCTTTGAGTTTAAAATTAATGAACTACAAATTTTTAAAACAAAAACAAAACTTGGTGTGCCTTTCTCCTTGCATTCACTCCACCATTTTTCTATCAAAGGAATAAGACTTTCATCTCTCCACCACATATTTTCTACTTTGAAGTATGATTTGCTTGGAGACACTCTCATATTAATTTCCATTATGATCGAGAAATGATATGAAGCAGAGATGGTTATTATGGAAGAATGTATTGTTAAATCTTTCTCAAGTCAATCAAGTGATATAATAACCCTGGGAAGTCTCTCTACTATGTTGGGGAAACCCTGATCTGCAATTGGTTATATAAAGACCCCATTGGATGTTGGATAGTCAATGCATTCTATGTCATTAATAAAGTCTCAAAAATCTTCCATATTTTAATTAATTTTATCCTGACTGCCACTTTTTTTTTTATATTTCGATAATTGCATTAAATTCACCTCCCATAATAAAATATTGAAAAACCCAACTGTTTTATGTTATTACTTATCTCATCCCATATTGTCTTTCTTCTTCTATTTTAATTGGGCCATATACATTACAAAGTATGAAGCTTAGAGACAAATTGTGATATGATACCTTACATTCCATCTCATAGGAATGAGATTGAATGATGTCAATTGTTATATTTGTCTTCCTCCATAATATAGCCATTTCGCCAGGCATTCACATTTCCTCATTGAAATGTCATATCCAAGACCTGCAGTACTTCACAAACTTCTTTGCCTCATTGGTATTAAGTTTAGTTTCTTGTATTAGAAATATTTTTGCTAGGACTTTATCTAGGTTATGCTTAATTGTCAAAGGCATTTAAGCCCCTGATGTTCCATGTGGATGTCTTCACTACCCTCCAAGGGAGATCTTTTCTCCTCTGGATTTTAGAAAATTAGTAATGCTCAGATGTCCTTTCTCAACTGCTTCTTCCTCTTTTATGTATGTTGGTTTTCCTTCCTTTCCCTTTGTGTATCTTGTCCAATGCTTTAGTTGTTGTCTAACTTATGCATCTAGGATCTATAACATCTAAATTGTCTAACTCTTCAAAATATTTATCTGGTTTCGTTCCTTCAAATGTTGACTCCTCTTTTTATAGCTTTCTTCCTCTTCATGGTTATTTTTTGAACAACTTTTCTTTTACTTTCAGATAGGAAGCCATGCGTATTTTTATTAAAATAAGCAGTCTAAGAAGGGGGTTGACCCTTACTCAACCACAGCCCGAAGGTGTCAAGAAAACAACACATTAGCAAGGGTGTTGACATTTACAATTAGAGGTCATCAACAGCTCACTATCGGCACACTAATTGTAAAGGTGTTGGTAAATACAAGATGCTAAAAACATAAAAAACACACTAGCATAAAGGCTAGTAGCCCTCCTCAAGAGTGGGAGGGAAACTCACTCACCACTTGTGGAGAAGAACGTGAGTTTAAGGAACAATTTTTCCTACGCCGTCGAACAATTGTCCAGATGATACTGTCCTTAGGATCCCAACGACAAAGAGGAGCAACTAATGAAACTCTATTTGGATGGTTGTCAGCACAAGGGTCAGAGTGTTGAGAAAGTTGTGCATTGTCAACTGGAGATTGGAGCAAAGCAGGACCAATAGTCGAAGAAGGGTCATCACGGCCAAAGGGAGCCACGCCAGTAGGAGCAGGAGTGGTATTCTGCGTCTTGCTGAAGTTAACCATTTACTTTTCCATCCATCCATTCTCATAATACAACTATCCATTAGGTCTTTCTATAAATTTGGCTTGCACAATCCTGCAAAGAGTGGCACTCCCAAGTATTTTCCTGACAATTTACCCTGTTTTATTGTCATAATGTTGCATAGCTGCCTTTGAAGATTTACATTTTTGTTTAAAAAAATAGATTTCAGATTTACTCCAATTGACACACTGACCTGATTTTGCACTAAATCTGTCTGATGTCGATTTAATGACCATGGCCTCTCTTGCAGTAGCATCCCCCATTAAGTAATTATCATCTACAAATTATAGGTGAGTAGTAGGACCCAACCCCTCTGCTATAGAAATACCCTTCCATACTCCCTCTTGTCTTTTGCTTGTTATTAGTCCCCCCAAAGCTTCGGCCATGATTATGAAGAGGAAGGGAGAAAGAGGGTCTCCCTATATTAGCCCTTGTGAAGTGTCATAGAAACCCTGCGGGCTTCCATTTACCAAGATGGATATTATGGGGGTATTTATACAGCTTGATATACATTTCAACCTATTCTCTCCAAACCCAAGCCTCCTCAACACCTCTATTAAGAAAGACCTACTGACATGATCATAGGCCTTCTTGATATCCAGTTTTATCATCATCTTTGCTACCGTAGCTTGCCTTACTATATGAATGGCTTCATGTGCAATAATAATTCCTTCAAATGTGGATTTGTTGGGGGACAAATCCTCTTTGTTTAGGGGAAATAATTTGTTCAAGCATTGGTTTAATTATGTTAGTTATTACTTTTGCAATTACTTTATATGTGGTGTTACACAAAGCAATGGGTCTGAAATCATCAAAGGATTGACTATCTCCCTTCTTTGGAATTAGGGATGTAAAGCTGTAATTGAAATCCTTCAGTGTAAAACCACCTTTTCTAGACTCTTCAACCCCTCCCACAAATCTTCTCCCAATATATCCCAAGTTTTTTGAAAGAACAATGTCAAGAACCCATATGGCCCCGGGGCTTTATCACCCCTCATTCCACTCAAAGCTAACCTTACTTCCTCCTTTGAGATTGGAGCCATTAGTCTATCATTTTGAGCCTCTAATAATTTTATGGGAATTATATTTAAGAGATCCTCTGAACCCCTTAACCCCATTGTATTGTTAACAAAACATTGCTGGAAATAAAAAACAGCAACCTAATTAATTTGGTATTTATCTGTGATTAACTCCCCCTGTGCATTTTTTATAGAGAAGATCCTATTTCTAGCTCTTCTTACTTTCACATATTTATGAAAAAAAATTGTGTTGTGATCCCCTTCTTTGAGCCACATTTCTCTCGATTTTTGCTTCCAGAAGGCCTCTTCCCCTTGCCAAAATTTTCTTATAGTTTCAATGAAGCTCATGTTCCTCTTCATAGGATGTCTCAACCATTCCCTCGACAATGATCTTATCATTTAAAGCAGCTAAATTTTTTTCCAAGTTTAATTTTTCTACAAAGATGTTTTTGAAGGAATCTTTGTTCCATATTTTCAATTGATCTTTAATGAATTGCAATCATTTGAAAAAAGATAAAGGATTTGTTACCTTTCCAAACAGGGGCATTTGTCCACCACTCAGCAACTTTGGGCAAGAAAGTTGCATCCCGTAGCCACATTGATTCAAACTTGAAGGGCGACCGTTCAGGGGTAATGTCTTCCTGAATGTTGCAACATATAGGGAAATGGTCAAACCCTATGATGGGGAGAATGTCTGCACTACATAGCCAGTTGCTCTGATCTCACTGCCCTGCTTGCATAAATCTATTTAATTTCTCAGCAATATTAAGGAATCCCTTCCTTCTATTAGTCCAGGTGTAACCTCTCATTCTAAAGTCCAAATCAGTCAGCACATTACTTAATACATAATCAGATAAATCAATTTGACTAATTCCAGACCAACCTCTACCCCCTTTTTTCTCCACAAGACTTAAAATAGCATTAAAATGCCCTCCTAACAAGAATAGCTCTTCCTTCTTTAATGCCAAAAGATCAAAGATAACTCTCCACAACTCCTTTTTGTCTAAAGTGTTGTTGGGTCCATATATATTAATGACATAAAACTTGGATAGTAGTTGTTTGGAAGAAACTTCCGACCACTGTCAGTTACTAGTCTGATTTATGAGTCTAATATCTACAACACTTCTATCCCATAACACACAAAGCCCTCCTGAGGCTCGTCTTGCATCCGAAAAAAAACACCTTCCTATCTACTAAAATGTCTGTTGAAAAACCCGTAGTCATTTTCTTTCACCTTCGTTTTCTTGCATAAGCACAACTTCTACTCTCGCCTAATCCACTCCCCTCTTGATCAAGCAAATCTTATCAAGGGCATTGCAGCCCCTGACATTCCACGAAAGGATCCTCATTGCTGTCGAGAAAAGGCATAGCCCTTTCCCGACCTCAACAATTTGGTTTGGTCTGTTGCACACCTTGCCAATGCTAATTTCTCCTTATTCAAATGAGCCCCTCTTCTCCTTCTTTCTCCTAGCCTTGGTTTGCTTAACCTTGACTCTAATTGTTCTACACCTCTTGGATCCAATATATTGGGAGTTGCAAAAACACCAAAATCATCTTCCTCACATTCATCACTTTGCAAGCTATAAATAGAATCATACTCTAGTGGATTCCCACCATTGTCCCTTGCTTCTTCAAATGACCCTTCTAAGTTGCGAATTGGTGAGATTATGCCATCAATTGTTTTATTTGCTTCACCACTCCATCCACCCAGCGGACTTCGCTTTGATTCTTGGCTGTCACCAAGATCCTCTTCTTGGGGATTTGCTCCCTTGTTCTCACCATTAAATTGCTTGTCAGCTAATCTCATTTCCCTTGAGGGATATGTGTCAGGGATAACTTCACTTCACCCTTATTTATGAGTTGGGCTTCTTTAATAATACACTGTTGTAAGTGGCCATATCTATGCAACCACGAATTTGCACCTTGGTAAACAAAATATGTTAGCTACATGTGTGTTAGTCTAATGCATTAACGTGTGTTAGTAATTTGCCAACAAATACAATAGACTAACACACATGTTGCTAACATATTTTGTTAACAACATATTTTGTTTACTAAGGTGCAAACATGGCCATTGTAAGTCATCAACCTCCAATGCTTGTGCATTTTCTTGGATATTATGTAGATCTACTTCTTGTTGATCCTCATTTCCCAAATCTATAAGTCTATTTTGAGAGAAACCAAATTGAGTCTCACACACCATTTGAGTGGAAATTTCCTCTAGTAGTTCCTCTTGCCATAGATGTGATTCCTTCCAAAAACTTATGTCAATCTCCTCCTACTTGCTTTCACCTTGATTTTGCCATACAACCATTTCCTTTTCTGATTGCTTAATGGCATCCATTTCTATACATGTGTTAGGATTGGATTCCTTATTTTTATGTTCCAATCTTTTTTCCTTCGTACCTTTCCCATTGTCCATGCAGTCTTCTTGATTAATCAATCCATCACATTTTAACTCTTTGGCTACCAAGGGTTGCCACCAATCATCACTTTGAGTGTGAATTATGATGTGTGATGGCATTTCGTAGCAGGCTTGGCGCCATACAAGTATCCTTGGTGTTACAACATAGTTCTTTGCATTAATGACTTCCTCACATTCGACATATTTTCCCAATGTTTCCCCATAATTTTCAATGTTTCCTCACCCCAGTATTCTTGTGGTAGGTTTTCAAATTTGCTGACCATTTCTTTAGGAAGATGTCATTACCATCAAGCATATAAGGGTCATTTCCTAATATCCACTCTTTGACCACCTTAGTGGGAGCAAATAATCAGGTAGAAACCATTAGACATAGTTTTTAATAAAATTAAGGAATCTTTTCATTGTTGCTAGCACCATTGTTTAACTTTACTTAGGATGGCCATGGACCTAGCCATTTAAGAAACAAAGCCTTATCATCCAATAGTGCTCTGTTCTCAATCCATTGGGGGTTTTTAAGCCTGACTGTAGCATAAGTAGCGATATGAATATTTTCACTAATCTCCATGTGGGTGTTTGTTTTTTGACCCTGTGCTTTGTTTAGCTCATCATTCTCCATGGGTTTTCTCCGCCAAAACTTCCTTTCAATGCTTTGGAACTTGAAACCATTCTCTACAAGTGTCAACTCATTTTTCCCCATATTCACTTCATTTGTTCTCCCACCTCCTTCCATTCCTTTTGACCCCAATCCATCAATTGCTTCATGCCCTGTGGTCATTTCTCTCTTGAAGGATAGTGTTGTAAGAGTCACGTACCCTGTAGGAAGCCACCATTTCACGTTGCAAACACTCCATGTTCCCATGAAATTTTTTAATTACCATTACAAACTAATATTACCGAACAATTATTAATAATAATAAGTTTTAAAATTAATATTAAAATATTTTAAAATTTAGAAACATTCATACTTTACCATTTTAAATATATTCTAAATAAATTTATATTTTATCATAAATATTTATAAAATAACATATATTTAGATTATAAAATAAAATACTATATTGTCTACAATAAGTTTTTACACTTTATTAATAATTTAAAATGACATTTACAATTTTACAAAAATATAGCATGTCAATCTATATGATCCAATAAATTTTCAAATTGTCATATACTTTCATTACTCCCATCAAAAAAACCCTGACTATTTTCATCTAAAATTTCTTGCTATTTTCTAGTTCTTCTTCATAGATGTTTTTCCTTATTTTTCATTTTTTTTATTCATATCTAACCATTATTTATTTTTCATTATATTTTTTCCAAATCTAACCATTATTTTCTAGAAATAACGTGATTTTTGGAGGATATTTTTTATTTCTTCCTTTCCTATCTAGACAAGTGCCTTTGGCCTTTGAACTATTATTATCTATGGGCCTCACATTTTCCTTCTATTATGGAGATCACAAAGTTGGCATCTGAGGGGTCAGGCATGGATTTCCATCTCGAGCCCTTGTGATGGTGGGAGAATAAAGTGATTGAAGTCTGTCGTGTTTGACTTGTCCTCTTACTGCTCTTTCCTTTTAATGCAAACTTGGGTCTCAACTTAAGATTTCACATAGTAAAGGTGTGTCACTTTGGCCTCCCAATGGTGTACTTGGGAAAGTGTTGTGCCGCTTGGCTGGACTGTCCTTCCTTCACAGTCACCAACTCTAGCTCAGGTAGTGCCTCAAAAGAAGTTAGAACAACCTGTTGTGTGGCAGGAGGGGTGCTTTAGCCTTTCATAGATAATCCCTTAGAAATTTATTTTGGGCTTCTAGTTTTAGCCTTTTCCTTGTAAGGCTTGATGACGGGGCTTCTTGCATATAGCCTCTTTGGTGACCTATTCTGTGCTTGGGTTGTGATATACCCAATTGTAAGATTGCTTGATGCCTCCCAAGCTTGATGATTTCGTTGATGCAGTACCATGGTTGGAGAACCCAGATAAGCATTATCTATGAGAACTAGTAGATTTCTGCAGTGAGATCAATTACAAATATTGCTTCTGGATTTGATTGTGCAAGTTTTTTTTCATCAACATTTCGGATCACACTCTGTGATCCATCATCAGAATGAAAGAACATTAAGAAAAAATAATTCTCTTTATATTCTCCTTTCATCCTGATGATGGATCAGAAGTGTGATCTAAAACATTGACAATCAAATCCAGAAGCGATATTTGTAATTGACACATTATCTAACCAAACGGTACACAGAATTGGCATTCAGAGATGCCGAAGCAAACCACAAATTAAGTGTTGAAGGTTTCTATTACGTTACAGAAGATGTCACACTTCCTTTCTCAGATGTCGTATACTATATTTTCCTGTTGACCGACTTCAGCTCAGAACTTTCTCTGTATTTCCCTACTCGACCACGTGACTGCACTACATATAGAAAAATTCATGAAAAAACCCATTACACAGCCCAAGCATAGGGATGACCTCCAAAGAACAAAACATATCAAATTAAATGCGCTTTCACAATTTCAAGATTGGTTGATCCTTCCCATATGCAATCTCTAAGTCTGTGTCTTCCTCCTTTTTATTAAGATGGTCATACTACCTATGTTTCTGGAGTATACCTATCCATTAGATCTGACAATCTGATTGGTTCAGAGATGTTAGTGTGGAATCCAACACCACCTACCCACAGATAGTGTGTATTATTTGACTGGAGATCCCATCGAGACGTTTATCTCATGCACTCAAATCCGTCAACAGTCAATGAGTTGATGAAAGTGGATGCTTAATCAAGAAAACAGCAACAGCCTCTGTCGCTCTTGCATACTTCAAAAAATAACCCGCTGACACTAATGGTGAATTCCTCAACAAACCCTAACCTCAATGGTAAACCAAAACCTGAGAATGTGATCTCCAGAACCTTTTGCTGTAATATGACTCTCTATAGCCTTAATTTGCTCTGAACAGTCCACGAGGATACAATCTGTCGCTACACAAAGACATATCTCTGCTTTTGTCCCTTACCGATGGGTGTCACCAATGCTACACCTAATGATCTTCGCACCGATGCTACACCTAATGATCTTCACCGTACCAATGCAGATTATTCGGAGTCGAACTTATACAAATGAAACTACACACAAAGACTCTTGACAAAAACTTCAAAATGCAGATTATTCAGAGTCAAAATTACATAAATGAAACCACACACAAAGACTCTAAACAAAAACTTCAAAAGAAGACAACAGCAAAATAAAGGAAACCCTTTGTGCTTAATAAAATTGTTCAATCCAAAAGATGCTCCTGCGTCATAAGGACAAACCCTATAAAGATGGCCATGTTCAGGATAAATTTGGCACCGGAAGGGAATGTTCTCATAGTCCTTGAGTTGCTCCCATTCTATTCCTTGATAGCAAGCAAGACTGCCAAGCAAAGGCTTTGCTAACACAAATCCTTGCTTAATTGAAGACTCCATGTTGTTTGCTGAAATTTGAGGCTGTAGCCTGTGATGTATTCCCCACTTGCTCCTCTGATCTTATAGGGCAAAGATCCCTGCTAGTATTCATTGGGAAGGAAGAGAAATCGAAACCAAACCTGAACCATATTGGGGAATTCAAGGTTAAAGCCTGGGGACTATGGGTTCATTAAGAGTCTTGATTTTTCCCATGAATTAGATTCTTTTTAGAAGGCAGGGTTCTTTTCCTGCTTAAAAGAGATTAATATAGCCATGAAGTAGCCCTTTGGCATCGTTAGGGTATCTGTAGAGCGTGCTGGTTTCCAGTTTTGGTGAACCCGAGGTCTTAAAGTTTTGGGAGCAGGATAGGCACCCATAGATGTGCAAATGAGAACCATCTCCTTTGCCATCCAGGAAATTTGTTCATCTCATCTAATAAGAATGAATTTCACTTCAGGGTACATTTTCCATTCTTCGTAATATCCACTCTCTTTGCAGGTGAAAGTGAATCATATCATAGCTTTTTCGGTATGCTGCAACACGAAATTGAGGAGAGTGTCGTTTCTAATCAGGTTACTCTTACTTCAGACTGCTGTTCTGAAGTTGGGAATGGTCTGCTACAAAAAACTGGCAGGAGTACTGCTCGGTGAGGAGGCCCTGGTATCCATATTGAGGGCGTCCTAAATCCCAATCAGCTGATCGATGAGTTTGAAGAAAGTTGCAGCTAATGGTTAGATATGGGTGCAGGTTTGGACATGTGAGTATAGTGAGCATATCAGAGCAAGGCTATTACAATAACTGGAAAAAACTTCTGATACAAGCACTCCTTAACTCTGATCTGCAACCTGTTTATGTCACAGATGGACAAACAGACAACACAACTTACCATAGAACAAAATAGAAGATATTATATATTTAACAGGAACTCACAGCATAGCTTACATAACCTCCAACAGTATACACTAGAAAAATATTAAGAAAAACCCGTCATACGAACCACCAAAATGCAGCAAATGTCCCGTTATTTTTTCGAAAGCCAAAGCTTTCCCCTAGTCTCAAATCTATCCATTCTGGTTCCCAAATTCGAATAACTAACCACCAAAAATCACAAAAATATATGTTTGCCTCTGTTTTTTAACTTAAAATCCCAAAATACAAATTCGTTAATTTCACTTATCCCCTAACAAAAAACAGAGCAGTTTGCACAATATGCTATTTTTTAATTTAAGAAAAAATCCTCCAAACTGAATAGATAACTAAACCAATAGAACGTGGAACAAGTCTTCACTGAAGGGTCTCCGCAGACGGCACCAAATACAAACAAGAGTGGACTCTGTGCTTACCGAGAATTGCCCTCACAGTAGCATTCCACTAACACATCATTGACCGGGTATCCTGAGTGTAATCGACCGCTCGGCTTTAAAATGGGAATAACTCCAAAAATATAAAAAAACTAAATATCTGTAAACTAAAGAAGAAGAAAAATACATTGTTATTTCATGCCAAATACAGTCCAGAGAATTAGAAACAAACAATAGACATAAAAGTGGAACTTTGTTCGATGTTGGCAATTACAAATTGTAAATTTTGCCAAAAGAGATGTTTTGAAAAATTTCCGATTCAAATTTTGACCTGGTATAGGAAAGAGTAAAAAACACAGGACGCACAGTCACAGTGGCATGTTCTGAGGTCCAGTCGATGATTACTCACTAGTAATAACAAGTTTTTGCTTCTATGATTCTCCGATAAGATAGATATTGATAAGGGAAGAATGTGTAATGACTCGCAATTATCTCTAAAGAGATATCTTGTTAAGATATCGTACTTAAAAATATTCCTAGATTCCAAGAGGGTGGCAGAGTTCGAATTATTCGATGCCTCAGCATACAGAGTACATAGAATTGTGCTTGAACTGACTCAACGAATCTTTCGTTGAGTTAATGCAAGCACCATTCCATGCTAAAAAAAAAAAAAAAGCTTTGGTTGAATTAGTTCAAGCACAATTCATGTGCTGTGTAGATTCCTGATTTTTCACACTACATATATTAATAAGTAAAAATATGTTGTTTGTAGTTTTAGAATCTGATTGTGTGCAAATTTTTTTTATATCAACATTTCGGATCACACTTCATGATTCATTATCAGGATGCAAGAGAATTTAAGGAGAGAAAAATTTGCACACAATCAGATTCAGAAACTACAAAAAACATTAGTATGAATTGTAGAAATCTTATAACATCAAAGAAAAATATTACTTACATTAGAAACATGATTCAATTACATCATGATTTACATTATAGTATTTACAAATAAATATATTAATTACATCATGATTTAGGCAGGGTAATTAAAAGAGTGATTTGAAAATCTGTTTCAATAAATAAATACAACTTTGTCAATGTTTCTTAAATGAATTCCAAATAGCCATCTAATGAAAAGATTAATACACTCAATCAAACTTCCATCAATAAACATATAAATTTGGTTCGACGATACACTGAACAGAAATGGAGACATGCTGATGTATCTTTCAAAATTTACCGTAATCCTTATTGGAGTCATAGCACAAAAATTGATCATTAAATTGAGATCATTGCTCTTTACATGCTATAATGAGCTGTGTGACATACATTACACTTGTGTATACAAGTCCTTTGTAAGATCAATCAGGAGTACAGAAAAACTTTCTTTCGTACAGTATTTCCTTTATATAGCTTAAATATATTTTCTATGACCAAAACCTGGAGTAAGAAAACTGATATAGCAAATTGGCTGAGCAGAGAGTGTGCGATTCTGAACAGACATGAAGAATCATGAGATAGTGGTGGTCATTTTGTTTTTGGTTTCTATGGCCATCACACTTTTTAGCTTTCTTGAATGTCAAGAAGGTCATCTAAGAGCTTGAAGAATTATCTTTGTATCATGCTTTCTTTTGTATTTTTCTATATGTACCTTAGAGACACCTCCTTACTACATTTTCTTTTGTATTTTTCTATATGTACCTTAGAGACACCTCCCTACTACATTTTGACATCATCCTCTACAGAACACATTTCGGGAATATAAGAAAGGGTAGAAAACATCCCCATCCCCTATCCAGCTTCAAAAATAAGATTTTTGAGTATGACCAATTTGAAACAAAAAATGACAAGATACAATTAGGGAGTGTCTAGGTTGTTCCCTGCAACCTAGTTAACATAAAATGCAACTAAAGAAAACTAAAAACACAACTAAAAAAGGGTATAGAGAGCGACAAGTACTTCCACACCCTTTTTACACACTCTAAATCATAAAAACTTGTAATAACAATTAAAAAAAACTCATTTTGCCGTTTTCTATATAGTGACGAAGAAGAAGAGTTATGAGAAGAGAAGAGGGCGGCAAGAACTAACTTAAAATCAATAAAACTATGAAAAAATAGTACACGCCATAAAAGTTTGTGTTGTTTCAAAAGCTTTAATTTAAGTTTGGTGATGGGGCTTTGCACTTCAACCCCACCCTATACCATGATAGCAATGCTCCTCAACCCCATTGGATGTTTTGCCCTTAGAACCTCACAAGGGGTGTTAGACTCTCAATCCAATGGAGGCAATGCCCCTAGACCCCCACATGAAAGGCACTACACCTTGACCAGCTTTTCAACTTCATATAGTCAATCAAAGAGATAGCCAGCCTCTACTATCCTCTAACAAATGACCTCCCCAAAACTCTGTCGTGAAAACTTGGAAACTTGGTGGAAGATAGAATTTACTTGGCCCACAGACCAATTTCGATTTGCCACTATCATCTATATATAAATTAAATTAAATACTATTGCCCTATTTACTGAAATGAACATAATGATCAGAATGAGTCTGTATCAAACGATAGATGGGCGTCCTTCATTGACTGATCAATATTCCTAGTGTTGGAAGCGGATTACTCCTCCCTGGTAGGTATAATAAGCCTTCTATGTCAAATGATGTGTATAGAGCCTCATTACCTGCCTCTATGTTGATTTTCACTTATTTCTCGTACTTTTTAAGGTAAACTGACAAAGGATTTTGATTCTACTAGTGTGAATATAAATTATCTAATTGATGATGCTTTTCAATCCAAATCTTTTCCAGATCTAGGTTCCTAGGATGACCGCCCTATTAGAATAGTTGAATAAAATTCAGAGAAGCAAAACGCCCAGCTTACGATGCTAATTAATTGTTTTTCATTTACTTCTTGGTTTGAAGAACACGCCTTGTACTGCAAATATCCACCTCTTCACAACATCTTCAAGGACCTCCAGTTTAATTATCTTTTAAATTCTGATTTTCAATTTATTATCTTTACTTTTCACAATTTATCTTGGATTTTTTTGCCAGAAAACGAAACCAAAAAATAGCTAGGCAACAGTCCTTTTGGACGATAATTCCAACCTTCAGGGTTTGATGGACAAATGGTTCTTACCTCTTTACTCGCACTGGCTTGCAAAATTATTTTTTACAGGTATTTAGTCGTTCAAATGGATGGAGGGCATTGGCACAATTTGCACACCCAGTGAAAAACACCCTTTTGAATTAAACTGATTAGAAAACAAAACAAAAGAAATAAATACCCATATTCATTCTGACGAGAGGTACGCTGGTCATCCGCACTACATATGACCTGCAAATTTATACTTCAGATTGTTGAAAATGCAATATAAATAACAATACAAAGAGTTTAAATATGGATAACACCCACAAAACAATAACCACAGGTTGCAAAAGACGGTTATTAAAACCCCAATATGCAATGAAGAAGCCCCAAGTGCCAAACCCTACGGAAAATTTTAATATACCCAGCTAAAAAGGCAATAGACACTGGTTTAGACACCTCCACGATACAAATAATGGTGTGATAGATCAATGGAAAAACAGGGACTCAGATTCGCCTTTTCTCAGACACGAGTGCAATACAATGCAGGGCTGCAGTGGCTGTTCAGAAATCATCTAAACAAAGCCAGGCTGCCATGCCATTACACTGACAGCAGCACATTAAGCCTGCTAATAGCATTAGCTTATTATTAATCATCAATGTCCCATGACACTTGTTTCCCCTTAATCCAACAAACAACTTCATTTTTGTATCAGGCAGGGGGGAAATCACCGGCTTGGGGGAGGAGGCCATGTTCCTCTCCAACTCAAGCCTCAGACTTAAACTAATGACTGCCTTTATGTTCGACGCAAGGAATTTTATAGAGCGACTAGTTTTTGAAATCAAATGAAGGGTGCTCAGCGCTCCGGATCCTCTCTCCTAGCCCCTTCCCACTCCTTTCCCTCTCTCTCCAATATAAATCTAGGATAGAGGCATGTGGTTATTTTCCATACAAAATATTACTATTTTATAGGTTTATACGAAAATTAAATTTTGTATATCATGTTCACTAATATAAAAATTGATAAAAACATATTGAATTATGTCGATTTGTATTTTTATATTTTTGCCTGGAGAATAGTGAGAGTATTGATGAAAACACATTGAATTATGTCGATTTGTATTTTTAAAGTCGTATCATTTTGTGTGGAGAATAGTGAGGGCTTGAATGAAGTGTCAGCCCACATCAAAACGTATATAAGAAATTTGTAGTCCTTGAAACAATGTTAAGTCTCCATATTTTCTAGGGTATATTTGGTTGGTGCATTTGTTGGATTAAAGAAAAGATGTCTATGTTAGCAATGGATAGCCTCATAAGAAATAACTTCATCGAAAATAAATAAAAATCAGAAAGATGTCACCGAACTATTGGGGTTGAGGGAGCCAATCCAATGAAATGCCTGTGAGTGGGAATAAAGCCCTCGAACGGTTCGTTGTTTCCGAATCTTCAGAATCCGCCTATAGAGAGTAGGCCAAATTCGCCTATAGAGAGTAGGCATTCGAGATGGGTTTTTATTCTCCCAATTGGCGGAAGAGCTAGAGAGAGAAAAGACATGGGATGAAGGGAATGTGCAGAAAAAAATCAGTCCCACCCACCCCCCTACTATTCTATGGTGGGCCCACCCTTATGCCGCCTAAATAGAGATAGTTTCTAAACCAAGTGGAGGCTTGTTAGCAGCCAGCCAATTTGAAGAATGAGGACGTTAACTCTAGTGGTTAGCTCAGCGCTATAGGGGGCCCCCAACCCATATTCTATACGTAACATGCCCACCCAGTTGTTAACCTTGGATAAAGTGGGTAGCGGCACTAGGTGGATGGTGGTATATCCGCCCCTAACCTCTCAAACTTACTTCTCCCTACATATCATCACTATTCCGACCTATGGGTTGTTGAATTAGCTAATAATATTCCCATCGGGGGAGGGAGGTTCCCCCTAACACAAAATTTGGGGTGATTGGGAGCTGCCCCTACTATTATAAAGGTGCCTAAGTTCCAAGAGTGAATCCTAAGTTATTCCTTAAGCAAAATTACGACCACCCCCCTCAGATTCATTATTAGCTCTTTTTCAAAAATTCTAGTCGGTAGAGAAGTAATTAAAAGAGAGAATCTCATAGTGGTGGGTTCTATAGTTGATACGAAAGTTGATTAAAGTGAGGTCTATAGTGATTTGTTAATTAATTACATAGTATTCAAATCATTCCAAAAATTGCATAAATTTACGCCAATTCTTGTTAAAGAATCTTTGCTTTATAATTAGTATTTATTTGCCCAAAACATAAGACCATTTGATACACATTGTACATATAGACAACTAATAAGATTTGGAACCTTTTTTATAATATTTTGCTTATCTATTACAAATAAAGAGTTTAATTGCCCTAATTACATATGCAACAACCACCTATAATAAAGAATTTTTAAATACATTTTTTTCTTGTAAACTATGTAGTTAAGTGCGCTCGAGCTAGAGTAGTACTAGGGTGGGTGACCTCCCGAGAAGTCTCAGTGCTTCACCTTTGTGAGCATCACCTAGATGCAATGAGTGCTAAGTGTTCCATTCATGAGAGATGGGTTCGTGTGAACCACTACTCATGAAATTAAGGTCAATGTAATGTATTGTTGTCGTATGGCTGCCATGTTCTCTCTCCGGTAGGAACACCACGTAGGACCACATAGTAGGACCTCAGTAGGACCTCACCATAGCACCACACCATGTGACCTCAGCATAGGACCACACTGTAGGACCTCACCGTAGGACCACAATGTAGGACCACGCCGTAGGACCACACCGCAGGACCTCACTGTCGGACCTCACCGCAGGACCACACTGTAGGACCTTACCATAAGACCTCCTATGCCCACATACAGACTATACTTCCCTCTCTGACGGTTGAAACTTAGACCCTTTGATTTGATGTAGTGATTAATGTATTATGCCCAAGAGAATTGTAAGATACTTGACACAACATCAACACATGGATGAACAATAGATTGATCTGCAATATAAGAATTATTATAATTTTTTGTCTTCAAATGAAGATTTTTCCAGATGCACAAAGAGAAGACTCTAGGGTGGTTGCTAACTAGCGAAACTGTGAATATCCCAATAGGGAGGATCTTGCACCTTCGAAACAGAAGACAATGCTAAACTTCCAACTGGAGTTCACAAATACAAATAAAAAATCCAATCACATACCTACAACAATAACTAGCTCATCCTTAAAATGGCTCTGGGAAACTTCCTAAAGGATTACAAAATAGGCTGACATACTTTATTTATTATTTTATTACTTGGGCCGCCTTTTATTAATTAATTAAAAGTCCTTTATAATATTATTTAAATTTTGAGACCACTTAATTAATTAATTTAATTAAATCACTCTCTTTGGGGACATTACAAATCCTCGCCGCCTAGAGATTGCTTTCCCTCAAGCATTCTGTCATCGAAGCTCCAGGATCCCAAACCAAGCACAGGTGTTGATAGTCGTATCCACTGAAATCTTCATGTTACGTTATCACTGTCTGAGCACCCTCCTTAACCCTTCCACATTCGATGTTGTGCAAATCTCCAATAAGCTTCCACTGCGTCACTCTGGTATAAACATTGCTATGCCCAGAGTCATTAGGATCCCACTGAATTCAATCATCAAACACATTGATGATATCATGCCAATCAATCTCTTGAAAAAAAATGATGGTTTGGAATCTAAAAGCTCAGGTGCAACTTGTTCTTCCCATGAGAAATCCACTCATAAGGAGAGGTGGTAATCATGTACACCTCATGCCCAATTAAAGGAAAATATTCATATTCAACCTACTATAGAGATTTCTCCTGTAAGGGATCATTGGTAGAGTTCGCATCTCCATGAGTTTGATCAACCACTTCCTCGTGACTATACATGGTTTGGCCTTCCTTTGATTCTGATTAAGTTCCTAATTCAGGATCTAGCTCCTATTTTATTTTCCTCACATAGTACCTATCAAAGGATTTGGTGGCCTTGATCTCCTCAGGCTCACTTGAGTATTCATCAAAGATTCATAATAACCTCCTCATGCACATGTATACTTTTCCCTGTTAGAACTAGATATTCTTGAAATGTCAAAATATTCTTCCCTTTTTGATATTTGATATAACACTTGGCAATTTTAGTGGCAGGAATTTCATTCTCCCTTTCTTCCATTTCTTCCCTTTTTGTAATCATCCCAAGTGTTCCACGGGCTAGCAGAACTTTGGCTCTAATACCACAGTAATGTATTGTTGTTGTATGGTTTCCCTATTCTGTCTCTGGTAGGAACACACCATAGGACCACACCGTAGGACCTCATAGTAGGACCTCATCGTAGAACCACACTGGAGGACTACACCGTAGCACCACACCATAGGACCTCACCATAGGACCACACCGCAGGACCTCACCGTAGGACCACACCATAGGACCTCTTGTGCCCACGTACAGAATGTACTTCCCTCTCCGACTGCTAAAACTTAAACCCTTTGATTCAATGTAGTGATTAATGTATTATGCCTGAGAGAATTGTAAGATACTTGACAAAACATCAACACATGGATGAACATTAGATTGATCTGCAGTATAATAATAATTATAATTTTTGTCTTCAAATGAAGATTTCACTAGATGCATAAAGAGCAGACTAGGGTGGCTACTAACCACTGAAACTACGAATATCTGAATAGGGAGGACCTTGCACCTCCAAAATGGAAGACAACGTTGAACTTCCAATTGGAGTTCACAAATACAAATAAAAAATCCAAATCACATACCTACAACAATAACTAGCTCGTCCTTATAAATGGCTTCGGGAAACTTCCTAAAGGATTACAAAATAGGCCGACATACTTTATTTATTATTTTATTACTTGGGCCCCCTTTTATTAATTAATTAAAGGTCCTTTATAAAACTATTTAAATTGTGGGAGCACTTAATTAATTAATTTAATTAAATAACTCTATATTAATTTGGGGACATTACAGTCAAGAAGTTTGACTCAAAAAACTACACAGTTGAATCTTGATATATCACAATTTGACTTGTTGTGGAAAATATCTCCTACTCAAACTTATTGCCAATTTTAATTTTTTTAATGCTTGCAATCAACAAAGTTGAAGGTATATGGCTCACGAACCAAGAGAAGAGGATATAAATCTAAGGTTTTTAGATTTTAGAGAAAACAAGCATTCAACCAATAAATCATCTCTCATTAATATTACCATATTCAAATTTTTACACATACATCAAATCCATTTGTTTATTTCATATGAATTGATCCATAATTTTCATAAGTATTTTTTTGTGTCTTTTCTGTGTTTTATTATGTTGTGCTCATGTTCATGGGGGCAACAATGTAAGAGACATAGAAGAGGAGGTAGTGGTAGAGGATTAAGGTAAGAGAATTTCTTCTTCTTCCGAGTAGTATACTTTCTTGCCACTTTTTAATGTATATTATGTGTGTCTATCTATTCTATATCATGTAAATATGTAAACACTATGGTGTAAGTCCATGTATGTCATTTTTAATTATATTGTAAATGCCTATGTGTTCTATGGGATGTAGATTGTAGCCGCAATATTGTAAGTGCTTATATAGAGTTTTTTTTATATTATAAATACTTGTTGGCTCTAAAAGATGTAAATATTGTAGCCATTGTATAGTAGATGCATGTATGTCATTTTGAATTATACTAAAAATGCATATATGTTCTAAATGATGTAAATTTGTGGCCTGTATTGTTGGAAATAATAGGTACTGAGAGGGGCGGTGAATCAGGACTAATAAAACTTTTGGATTTCTACTAATACCTTTGAATAACAACAAAAGAAACTTCCAAACTATGAAGCATAAAATTGTAAGTATAAAGTAAAAATATAGTGAATAAAATGACAACACATGCACACTCATAACACTTATATTTTTATCATGGAAAACCTTGGTCAGAGGTAAAAACCACGGTGGGGATGACACCCACAATCTTCTCACTGTAGTAGCAAAGAGTGCTCTGTTAGGAACTTACAATATGTCACTTTCTAGGTGACTCACCCTATTAGGAGTGACTGATACCTTGTTAGAAGTATCTAAAGTCCTATTACAGACTACCTTATTAAAGGATTTAATCCCACTATTACAGTGTTCACCCTGTTAAGGGAATTGCAAGAAAAAGTCTTGTGAGAGACTACTCAGTTAAGGGATTTCATCTTGTTGAAACTATTAGGAATACAACAATAAAATTAACCTATGAAATGCACTTCGAAATGCTAATTAGATCCTTTTATGCTCTGTTCTATCTTTGAACTCTGTTCTGAATCTTCTTTGTAATCTACTCTACAATCGTTGTTCAAGATCTAACACTTCAAATGTTCTTCACCAATATCATTACTTTTTCATAATAACTATCCTCTTATAGCCTTTCACCTTCGATTGAAAGCCTAATTAGGGTTTATGTTTCCCTCCAAAATAACTTTTTTAATTAATAAACAACTCATCAAAACATTACAATCTCACCGCGTCGTCCATAACAACCATCAAGTTATTTTCTCCAATACGAAAATAGTTCTTCACTGTTATTGGTTAGAATATGCCTTGAATTCATAATCAAATCTGTACACAACTACCAAGAAATTAACTTATTCAACTCTTGAAATAGTGTACTACAATTTTCATTCTTTCCATATTCATTGAATCGTCCACCGTCATAGCCGCTTTAGTCGATCATTCAAAACTGTTTCTTAACCTTTAACTTGTACCTATTGGAGTTGATGAAAACTATCAACCCACAACTCCTAAGAATCACATGTATGCAAACCTGTCACAGAAAGAGAGAAGCAAAAAAGCTATGGAGGCCAAAAATCACAGATCGATGGAAGAGGAAACATCTTGTGCAAACAATGGAGAAAAACACTTAATGAAATAACATCCTCAATTAATTAATAACCATTGAATTGAATAATTTACAAAGAGGGAATCCTTATAAAAGGATACCGAAACCCTAAAGGGAAAATCTAGGTTGCATAATAATAATTAATAAAAGAATTAATTATTATATGCCTAAAGTTTAGCTTAAGTAAAAGAGAGATAATAAGTGACTTAATAATTACATCAATATGATTTAATTAATAAGTGGAATCACTTTATTACTCTAACAATACCTGTTCACTAAACTCACTGATTGGTAGTATCTTCACTAATGTCCTTTACCGGTGTGACCTAAGTGGCACAACCACAAAACTTAGTTCACATGTTCTACTTAACTTTAGTTACCGATTGGTTAGATTGTCTACCTATTGGTAGAACTTCATGTACTCACACAAAACTTACTTACCTATGTACTGGATTCCAGTAATGAAAACCATACTCGTTATGGAATCGTCATCAATATCAGTTCTTATCAATCTGATATCATCATTCTCCCCCTTTGGCATTGATGACAAGAACTTGATATGTCTACTTACATACTCCCCCTGAATCTATAACTCCATAGATACGTACTCTGTATACTCTTTTCTACTATATATATTCCCCCTTTTTTGATAGTAATGTCAAAAACTATGATAAAAAAATGTATATAAAAAGGTGTTCAAACATTATAATTTGTCAAAAATAATCTTGAAATGTACCTTTGTAGTGCTAAGCGACTGCTCCCATGACTCTTTCAGTGTTGTCAAGGCAATTTGATATCTGCGTAAGCCTGAAGCCAGATCCTCCATACTGTCAATTATACTCATATCTGGAGTACCTATCAACACTTCAAATTTCTTAAGACATGCTTGTATAATATCCATGTGTGGAGTCAAGAATCCTTGTAATTCTAGCAATTTCATTCTTATTTTGTCCTCATTTGCCTTAAGTTCCATCCCCTTGTGTCTCAATGCTTTGAATTTTGTAGTATGCTCCATCATTAAACTGATTAGTGGGTACAATTGAATGACAAGCGTAGTCAATTATGTTGCTTTCTCTTCCTTCTTTGTCAAAATCTTTGTAGTGAAGTTGGTCGGAATAGAGATCTTATTGAAGATTTTTCCAACTTCAAGTAGTGATTACTTGAGTTCTTTGACTAGTTCAAACAATGAAACTTTCTCAAGTGTAATCTTCTACAGTAACTGTTAAAGTTAAAAAGTTTTTTCACTTATTAATTAAATCATTATTGATTTAATTATAAAGACACCTTATTCACTTATTAATAAAATCATTATTGATTTAATTATTAAGTCATCTTTTTATCTCTAGTTTACTTAAGCTAAACTTTAAGCATGTTATAATTAATTCTTTTATTAATTATTCATGCAACCTAGGTTTCTCCACCTTTTGGTGTTCGATCTCCTTTATAAGGATTGATCTCTTTGTATTTTAAAAATCTCATTCCATTTTATTGAATCAATTGAGGATGTTTCCTCTTCTACAAATCTGTTATTTTTGGTCTCCATAGCTTTTGCTTCTCTCTTTCTATGACAGGTGTTTGCATGCAGGTGATTCTTGGGAGTTGTAGGGTTGATAATTTTTCATCAACTTCAATATGGTATTAGAGCTCTAGATCTTCATTCCCTTGTTCTCTTCATGAGAGATTTGGCCTTGTTCTTAAGATCAGTGTTTTCAAGAGGTTTTTTGCTTCTATTTTTTGTGGATCTAGGGGAGAGTTGTTTTTCGAAGCACTTTGGGTACAAACCGACCTCACGGTTGCATTCAAAAGGCCCAAAAACCCTTATTTTCATATAAGGCTCATCCAATTTGGACAGAGTTGAATTATGGGCCCTCTTTTTTGCATGCATGACTTTGGCATGCTTATCAAGGCAAATAATGTCTCAATTTTTACACCACCTCAATTTCCATGACACCTCAAAATTCATGACACCATTTTTTTTTGCATGGTAATTTGGGTTTCTTGGTTCTCTTCTTGTTTTGGAACAGTCTTCAGTTGTTTGCTTGTATCTTGAGCAAATAGAGGCATTTTTGGCCAAACAAGATATTGTCGACAAGATGGTTTTGAGCCTGACCTGAGTTTCTTGGTTTTGATTTCTGATTTTTCCATCTTGCAACTATTTTTTCTAGTCAAATTCAGGGTTCCTTTTTGCACTCTGGGAGCCATATCTTGCTCATCCGGACTCCATTTTTCGACTTCTGCATGGCATTGGAAAGTTGATTTTGTGCTCTATCTTATTTTATGGGTATCACACCCAGAATATAATCTAGGTACTTTATATTAAGTTTTTGTTTTTTTGCAATTTGGTAGTTATCTTTGTTGTTTCAGGTCTTGGGATAATTTTTTGTGCATGGGATGACTCCATGTTAGCTGTTATTCATGTGTCTACAACTTTCTTATCATTCTTGATCATTGTAGACATCTTTCTATAGCATTTTTTTGCAAACACACTGGGATAAAGTGTCATCTGATGCATGCTTGGTGTCTTGGAGTTTTTTGTGTATGTTTGTACTCACACTATATTATAAAGTGCCATGGGGGAGGGTGTTTGTTTTACCTTTGTCAAGTGAGTGTTCCTTTCACAACATTATCCTCATGATGTGTGTCAAGAGAGTGATCCTTCCATGACACCATCCTTTATATGTGTTTGTACTTTCTATGTTCTTGGTTCTTCATCATGCAGTTATTATTGGCAGTCTACTTCAGTGTACCTGTCATGCCTCTCCCTGCTCAGCATTATGGGGGGCATTTCCTATTAGTTCTAATGCTTCCTTGGTTTTATGGAGTGATCTATGTATTCAATATTTGTTCCTACGTACTAGACAGATGTAGTGGCTGGATACCTATGCATTTCGGTGAGATGAATCATTTACCATATGGACATTCTTTCATTCCTGTTTTGGAGGCATCCTTCTATCTTCGATTGATCAGCTCTTCAAGATTTTTTTATAGTCTTATCTACCTAATCATGCTCTATTACAATGGAGGTTCCAGTAGTTATTCTTCGATGGTGTTTGTAGCTTCATGCTTCAGAGGTGTTCTACATGTTCTTCCTTTGTTCTTATTATTCTAGGACATTCTCTAGTTGGAGGCTTCTTCAGTCCTTCACTAGTCTTCATCTCTTTTTGGAGAGGGGTTTTTCCCATTGAGTTTTCTCCTCTTTACAGAGATTTTTTGTACTTGGGTACCTGATCAGGCCTTGTTGTCGGGACCCATTTCCTGCTTTCAAAATTTATTTCTAAGTTTTTAGCTTCTCCCTAAGTTTATCTTAAGGGGGGTGTTAGAGTAAAAAGGTATTTTCACTTATTAAATAAATCAGTATTAATTTAATTATTAAGACACCTTATTCACTTATTAATTAAATTATTATTGATTTAATTATTAAGTCACCTTTTTATCTATATTTTACTTAACCTAAACTTTAGGCATGTTATAATTCATTCTTTTATTAATTATTCGTGCAACTAGGTTTCTCCACCTTTTGGTGTTTGATCTCCTTTATAATGATTAATATATTTGTTTGTTAAAAATCCCATTCCATTTTATTGAATCAATTGAGGATGTTTCCTCTTCCATATATATGTTGTTTCTGGCCTCCATAGCTTTTGCTTCTCTCTTTCTATGACAGGTGTTTGCATGCAAGTGATTCTTGGGAGTTGTAGGGTTGATAGTTTTTCATCAACTCTAATAGTAGCTTCTCCATCATCTCATTCTCCAATCTCTTATCTACTATCTTGATCATTTCTTCTTACATGTCATGATCTAGACTGGTAATTGCATCAACTAATATTTTGAGTTGATCAATCATAGATGCTTCTTCATCAATATTGACATCAGGTACTAGATCAGAAAGTATAGCAATGTTTTTTTGTAGTATTTTTGTTTTGTACTTCTTTTGCTTCATCCCGTTCTTCTCACCCTTCTCTGCTAGTTTCTTTAAAAATAATAACTGGTCCTTGGGCTTCAACTTATTGAAATATTTCTTAGTAATCTCAAATTCTGGATCTTCTTCTTCTTCATCATCTTCATCTTCTTCCTCTACATCGTCTTATAATCTCTTCCTTTTCTTCTTCTCACTGGTATCCTCTGTGTTAGTTTGTGAGTCACTAGGGGTGTTAACCTTTGGTGTTTCAACTTCATCTTTAGTACTCTTCTCACCTGTACAAGTGTTACTTGTTTCTTTCTCTTGCTCTTGATCTTGTTGTTGTTCACCTTGTTCTTTCTAAGTAGCTTCACCTTGTTTTGTATCTTATGGTTGATCAGTAGTCTCACTAACCTGTTCTAGTTTTCATTACTCTTTTCTGACTCATCAACCTTTTTTTCCTTTCTGTCAACTATATCATCATTTATCTCAATGGGATTTACATCCAGTAGAGACTGAAGTGGAATATCATCAGCTTCATCTCCAACCATAGGAGAGTTGGGATTATCAGTGATATCCTCAATTACAACACCATCAGTTGAATCTTTGGTTAGGTCTATATGTGTAACCATACTTGGAATGCTACCTAACACATATCCTATTAACTCATTCAAAGTGAAAGTATCATCTACTTGAGATGTTCCAGTTGTATATGTTACATGTGGTGGTTTAATGTTGAATATCCTATTCCATATCACCACCGCCTCATCTTCAACTTCTTGCTCCTTTCCAGCTAGAATCTTTGCAGTTCTATGTCCAATATTGAATCTGTCTTAGTATTTCTCAAGTGCTTCATTTATTTCCTTTACTATCAAATGTGCCACAGTGTAGAGAAGTGTCCTTTATCTTACCTCCTTTTTAGTTTCAAGTGTTGACTCCTATTTGAGGTTATCTGCTTCATAAAGTTCATCAGCAAAACAACTTTTGATTTGGCTTGGTATTCTAATGTATTTACGAAAATCAAATACAATAGAATCTTTGACAATTTTCTTGTCCTCTTTAGATAACTTTGAGAATTTAAAGTTACTGATATTGCCTATGATACCATGTTCTCTTATTACATTATCAAATTTAGTTGCATTCTGAGGAATATTGAATATCGTCTTTCCATACTTTCCCATGTCAGTGATTTCCTTCTCAGAATCAGTTCTCTCACTGTTTACATTAGTTTTCTTCTTTTTCTTGATATGAGAGGACTTTGACTGTCCTCTAGTCTTTCTCTTTACATATGTCTTATTATTACCATGTTGAGATGCCTCAGGTGGCATATGGTTAGAATTTTTACCTTTATCATTCTTCTCCATACCAGACTCTTTTGTCGATGGTAGTTTTGGAATCCTATTATGAGTTCTTACTGAATTCCTTTTCCTTTGGGCACTAGCACCAGGAATGCTCTTACATTTCTCACTTGTGGAACTACTAACTTCACCTGTAGCAAACTTCACTTCCAATTGACTAATGGTTTTCTGTGTTTTTCTTTCAGTTCTTGGTTTTTTGAGTTGCAAAGTAATTCTTTCATATGCCTCCTCAAAATTGTCATCCCTCTTTGCTTCTTTGTTAACCAGTAGCTTTAATAAAGATTTAATTTTCAAGGTTAACATATGTTCATCAATCTCATATCTCATCTCAGGTATCCATGAAATTTTGGGATCTACCGCTTGTATCTTAAAAGTGTCAATATCAACTAGGAAACAAACTATGTCTTTGTACTTTTCCACAATGTGTGGAGGTATCCTATACCTCTTATGCATTTTTTCCTAAAAGTATTTGAAATATCCCCACATTACATTGTTTGCATTATCACCTAATTCACTTACGTATTCATCTATCTAATATAGAGTTGGTCTATCCGTCTTCCAAATTATTGTTCCTTTGCCAGGGAAAAAGTTTTGCACATAGAAAAACATACATACCAAAAGTGATCCAAAATTTAGAGCTTTCTTCTTGTCTATTTGAATCCTCTTTAAGTTTTCCAGAATCTATGACCTCACCATCTCAGCTAGGTCATATCTTGTTCCTTCCTTCACTATCTGGTAAGCGACATGAATAGCTCCATACGGCACACTATTCAACCAACTAGATTAATAAACCTTATAGCCAACAATCATTGCTACAAAAAAAACTTCTTGATCTTCAATGTCATCTATAGTCATCATTCAATGAGCTTGCTTCAAATTTGTGAGTTGTGCAACCGTCTTTGTGGATATTTGCCTTAGGGTGCAGTTCCCCGTCTGCTGAGAAATTGGTTATTAAATGAATCAACTATTTGGTAATTTTGATTTGTTCCTCCAGCCATATGAATTGTTCATGAAAAGAATCAAGACATATATAATCCATTCCTCTTTGAATATCTCTGGTAAGTCCAAAATATGTGTCAAACCCTTTGTTTGAAGATGTTTGAACTAATCTTTAAGTTCAATGTTGATGCACATTGCCAAATACTCCTTCTGAATTTGCTCATTACCTAGATCAACAATATTGCAGTGATTGAAAGTTCTTATGTCTTCAATCAATATAGCTCGAGGTGGAATTAGGGATAGGGCATCGATTTTGTCAACTTCCATTGCCTTTAATGGGTGTAGCTTATGTTCAGGTTCTGCCTCCTTGGTTATCTCAATCAAAGTAGGTGTAACAACACTTGACGCTATAGTGAATCAATAGATTTATTCTTTATAACTCTATCCCACCAAATTCCTTCGCAAATGATCGCTGCTCTACTTAATATATCAATTAGGGCTTTTGAATTCACAGTTCCAATCTCTATAAGTGATTATCTCAAATAGTTCTCACCGTCAATCACAATATGAAATCACACTTTACTCTTGTAAATGCTCTTTGAAGTGCAAGGTGAATAATGAATAGGTTTACCTCTTATTTATTTGCCCAAAAAGTTAAACAAGGGCTAGTTAAAGCATTAAATGCAGTTCACTGATATCATTCCATCGACTACAACTTCCACCGGTTAACACCAAAAGTAGCATTAACACATAACTTTTGCAAAATGATAAAATTAGTGATACATAACAACTCATATCTATGAAATTCATCTCACTATGCAAATAGATATTACCGCCCATCATTATAAGGGATCGGTTATATATAACAATGAAATTTAATCCCTAAGAAAAACTTACTTGCCTAGTTTGAGGATGAATCCCTAGAGCCAGAGGATGTAGGGTTACCTGTCGATGTGTTGAAATCTTTTTTACTTTCTTCTTTCTTCACCCAAACCTTTTTCATCTCATTCCTCACTTATTCAACATTAACAGTCTTTTTGCCTTCCTCATCTTCATTGTTTGGTGACTAGTTCCTGTATCTACATTCTCTTGCAAGATGTCCAATCTTATGATAATAGAAATATGCCATACCTATTGTGCTCCAGGGTCCAGCATTACCTCTAGGATTTCTCAATTGACAATTCATAGCAACATATCCATAATTTCCACAAATATTACATGAAACATTCATGTTACCTTCTCTTCTTAGAATACTCATCGGGTTGTTAGGTGTTGTTTATCTGCAATGTTCCGTCTTGTGTCCAAACTTTTTGCATGAATAAAATTATCCATTGAAACTCCTTTCAGATGATCTATTACTGGTTCTTGAACTGCACTCATAAGCTTGATGACCATACTTATTGTAATTGTAGCAATAACCATTAAAATGAATAGTTCTTGGAACATTCACTGGTTGGCTTCTACATACATTACCAGTGTGTTAAGGCTTTCCACAATTGTAACAAGTGGGTTTAGTAGGTTTCTTACCTTGTGGACTTGTATATACCTTAGGAATATTAGATTCTTGTTCATCACCAGACTTAGATGATTCTCCTTTTTCAAATTTGTTATCACCGATATATCCCAGGCCAAAAGTATCTCTAGGTCACCTTTGACTCTTCAGTTGCTCATTGATCTTCTACATGATTTGTTCATATTGCTTAATTTTTTTCATTTGTCTCTCTCTCAATCTTCAATTTTTCTTTCAGTTGTCATTCTCCTATTTCAGTGATTCATTTTCAGCACACATTTATAGGTTTTCATCACCAGTGTCACTCAACTATTCATTTAGTGCATGATTATCATGTGTCAATCTTTGAAGTATAATATATTTTTCTTTGATCAGTTCTTCAACATTCTTCTTTCCAGTTTCAACAGTTCTTTTTGCATCTTTAGCAAATCTCATGCCTTCAAGTACTTCACACATCCTTATAGCTTGACTTTCTTGTTCTCTTTTCATCTTGGATGCTTCATTAGTCAGGGTCCTTCTCTTTAACATCAAATCTGCTATAGCCTCCTTAGCTTATTTAGAGTTAACACTTCCTTCAGATAATTCATCAATTTTGTCTAGACTATCTCTTAGTTGTTTAGTTAATTCTTTCCTTTTTACAGTGAAGTCTTAAGGTTGCTCTTCAATTCCTCAATCATCTCATTAGCTTCATCCAGTTATCTTTCATACCTATAACTTTCCATATCCATGGATTTACTCCCCAAGTTGTTAAACTTTTCCTCTAGAGAGTCTGAGCTCTGATACCAATTGTTGGAAATAATAGGTAATGGGGGGTGAATCAGGACTAATAAAACTTTTAGACTTCTACTAATTGTGTGCCTGGTAAAATGTGTAATTATAATATGCAACCAAACACTTCAATAAACCATTATATCAAAAGGGTTAGTATTAAAATGAAGATCAAACATAACATAAAAACCCTTAAAATCAGCTTATTGCTTCCTAGTTGAAGTGAGTGTGATTCTCATGAGTTTCCCATCAGATTGGACATAGAAAATCAGTGACTTGACTACTCCAAAATGGAAGATTCAATGCAAGAGGGAGCAAGATGCATAGAATTTCATATTTTTCTCTTACCTTTGAGGAATGAAAATGCATGAAATAGCAAATTAAATGCATATAAACTATGAGGAATGAGACTAGAATGCAAGATTAAAATATCAATGATAAGAACAAGGCATCCACCATTAAGCTATGAAAGGATACAAAGATGCCATTAAACTAAGAAATGAAGCTTAACAATGTAAAAATGCAAGTAAACTATTATGCAAGTAAAAACTAAAAGTGCAAAATGAAACTCTAGAATGAAAAATAATATTATAAGAGTAATTCAACTCTTCTTGTATATGATGAGAAAGGGGAGCTATCCCTTTTATAGGAAATTCCAAGAAATGAGTGGTTGAGATTAAGAGGCAAGAGGGAATGATCAATGATGGAGACGCAACTTCTCTCAATTCATGTGAGACAATAAAGTGATTTTGATTGGTCAACTTTGCGGAGAATAATTTTTTTTTGGTATTTTCCCCTTTTATTTGTTTTATGTGATTTTCATGTGCTCACAAAAGGGAACTTAGGAATTTTTTATTTATCCCAATGTTTTATACTTGTTAAGATTTAGGCTTTGATGATTGATGGTTTGATTCAACAAGTTAGGATTAAGATTATGTAAGAAAATTTGATTAAGTGCTCTCATAATTAGAGTCTATCTATAATGTCTTAGATTTTAGAATTTATTAAGACCAATTAATCAGAAATAGGGGCTATAGGTTTTCTAGACCAATTTTAGGTGATTACATTTTCCCCTCTTTGACTAATGTGTGATCGATCTTGGTGTTGGTGCTCAAATCAACAAATTGGATTTCCTATGGACTTGCCAATCCAATGTTGGGAAACCCAAGTGATTTGGACAACTAACAAGTCACAACCAAGGCAAGGTTGGAACTTCTACAATTTTGGCTCTCTAGGACCAAGGCTAGTAGGCCTGTACCTTAGCTTATCCTTCAAGTCTTAAGGATTTTTATAGCAGGTAGAATACACTGATGACATGCAACTGATTAAATGTTTGAAGATGTTAATTTGATCACTAAAATGTAGAAGGATAATGCAAGACATCAAATAAGTTAATGGATTGTATTGTCATTGATGTCAACTTGATATACAAAGTGTCAAATACTTCAGAGAATTAGAGAGATAAATATTATGATTTCTGCAATGCATAAAAGACAAGCATTCACAATGTGACTTCAAACACCGATGGTCAGTGGAACCCGATGGATAGAGATCACCAATAGTCAAGTCACAGTGATGCCCGAGCAAGAAAACTGATGAGCATTACCGACGAGTAGAATCACAAGCATACCCGATGGCCAGAAACATAGTGTAAAGCGATAGAGAAGCCCGAGGAGAACTAGAGTGTTGACCGACGCTATTAGAGAGTTAAAACCAAAATTAACTGGAGTTCACAAATGAAAAAATATCTAGCTGGCAGAGCTAAATATAGACTTAACTAGTTGCTATCATTTTTTCATCGACAAGATAAGCCAGAGTTAAGTGAATGATTTAAAGCTGATTTGTCCAGTTGGCAAGAAGATCTCAACGAGATAAAATAGGAGTTTTTATTTAAATCTAATTGGCTAAAATTTTGGATCACACAAAGATCAAGAAAATCAAGAACCTAACAACGGTGATATCATGTCTATAAAGAGACAACTCAATTCATTATGAATTGTGTGGGGAGAGAATCAAAAAGATGATGTTAAAGAGAAACTAATGAAGAGAAACTTCATTCAATGCTGATCAATCAAGCTAAGGAAAGAGCTAAAGTTTTCTGCGGACACTGGGCAACAAAGCACAACATCACCAAGCAGAATCAAAGATGAGAAAATGTATAACAAAGATATATTGATCAGATTATTTTATGAGATTATAATAGATCTGAAAATCTGCAAGTATAAGTTGTATATGTGAACAGATCATACTATTTTAGTTTAACCATTGATTCAGAGTCTCTTAACCGAGTGGGATTTAAAGATCCTTTCTATACTGAGATACATCCAATGGAGTATCAAAAAGTTTGATCATGAAGATAGCACAAGATGCCAGATACTAATTGACAGGCCAAGTGAGTGTTTGATTAAAGATGGTAGCATGAGATGCCAGATATCAAGTGACAAACCAAAATTTCAAATCCTCTAACAAGGTCACACCTAACAGTGTGTTTGTAACCTTTAATAGGGTTGGCTCTTCACCGAGCTCACTTTAGAAGAGTGAAAATTTTGGGTTACCGGTCCCAAGTGGTTTTTCCCTTAACATGGTTTCCACGTTAAAAATCCATGTGTCAATGTATCTATGAGTCATTACTTTAGTGTTTTGCATTTCACATAACTTAATTGGATTGAATGGTATACTCTAGATAATTTAATGTCTATTGGTAAATTAACAGACTAATTTTTGGTAAATATACAGTAGAAGGTTTTACAAAGCATTCCGATCAGTAGTAAATTGATAAAAGTATTTGGTGGCATTCATCTTAAAGGACTAAAGATAACTAGAGGTAAAATATTGTGGTACTAAGTTTTAAAGGTTGATTATTGGAATATTTTTGAGGCCACTGATTCACCCCCCCTCTCTTAGTTATTACTAACAATTGGTATCAGAGCTTGTGTGCTTAGAAAGGGAGTTTAACAACTCAAGATAAAGATCACAAGATGAAAAAATGAGATGTGCCCAAGTTGAATAAAGACAAATTTGCATCATGGAAAACCAGAATAAGACTCCACCTATCAGGTATTGGAAATGATATTGTTCAATACGTAGATACTGAATATGTGTTGCCTAGAGGACCTCATACTCTTGAACAATTAAGAGTCAAGCATGAGCATAACTACATGATGATAGAACTTGCATCATCACTCTCTGATGTTGAGTTTGAAGATGTCAAAACCTGCACCTCTGCAAAGCAAGTGTGGGATAAGTTGAAGCTAGTACATGGAGGAGATGCTAATATACTAAGAGGGAGGTTTGATGACCTAAGGATGGGAGAAGGAGAAAACATTACTCAGTACAGCTGCAAAATAAAAGATGTAGTCAATGTTATCCAAGGAGTTGGAGGTACACTTGAAGAGGAGACAGTGGTAAGTAAAATCTTGAGAACCTTATTGCATGTATATGCTATTAGAGTTTATGCTATTCAAGAAATGAGAGCAGTTGCAAATAATACAGTTACTCTAGATAGTCTGATTGGTAGACTAATATCATTTGAGATGAATTTTTTTAATAATAGTGTCTTACCATTTGTGAAATCTACATTCAAATCTTCTTTAAAGATAAGTAATTCAAGTCATAGACATGCTATTAGAAATGATAGTGAAAGTGATAATGAAGAACAAGGATTTGATGAGATTGAAGCACTAATGGAAAGAAGATTGCAGAGAAGCAAAGGTAAGTACAAAGGTAAGTTACCACTTGTATGTTTCAATTGTAAAGAGATTGGACACTTTGCTGCAAGATTTGCAAACTAAAGAAAAGATGACAGAGGAAATGATAGATCATATGAGAAGAAGTTTGATAGAGGTGACAATAGGGATTACCGAAGCAAATGACAATCTGACAAAAGAGATACACGAGACTACAAGGACAAAGGGAAGAAAACTTGTTACCTAGCTGAGAATAGAGCTGATGACACTGACACCGAATCAGAAGAAGACATCGAGATGGTATTTGTAGCCATGAAGGATGATTCAGATGAAGATGAAGAAAGGTATGTAGAAACTGCACTCATATCTAAAGTTAGTAAA
>MU228246.1:3318976-3334804 GCA_018584345.1 Thuja plicata
GGTTAAAGGACTGAATTACAATTTGTTAAGTGTTTCTCAGTTGAACAATTCAGGTCACAGAGTAGCATTTGAAAATAAGAAGGCAAAGATCTTCAATGAATCAGGAAGGTTGATTGGTACCGGTGAGAAAACAAAAGGTAACCTTTTCTATCTTGATGGCCTTAACACCACTTGTTTTATGTCTAGAAATGAAGACATATGGTTGTAGCACAAAAGATTGTGTCATGTGAACTTTGACAACATGATAAAGATAAGAAACAAAAGGAATGTTAGAGGCTTATCGACGATGACTAAGCCCGAGCATATCATGTGTAAGAATTGTCAAAAAGGTAAGATGACAAATTCTAGTTTCAAGAGTAAAACCCATACATCTATTGCAATTCTAGAATTAGTCCATAAAGATCTATGTGGACCGACAAGGACAAAGAGCTACTATGGAGATAGGTATTTTATTCTCTTAGTTGATGATTTTTCTAGAATGATGACATTCATGTTTTTAAAAGATAAATCAGAAGCATTTAAGATGTTTAAATGGTACAAAGCATTGGTAGAAAAACACAGTGAAAAGAAACTGAAATGCTTAAGGTCAAATAGAGGAGGGGAATTTACATCAGATGAATTCACTAACTATTGCAATGAGCATGGAATTAAAAGATAGGTTTCTGCACCAAGGACACCACAACAAAATGGAATTGCTGAGAGGAGAAACAAATCAATCTTGACTGTGCAAGAACATTGATGATTGAGAAAAGAATCACTCAAACTTTCTGGAGGGAAGCTGTTAGTACTACTATCTACACAATAAACATAGTACAATTGAAGAAGGACACAAAGAAGACACCCTATGATCTTTGGTATGGTCATACACCCAATGTAAGTTACTTCAGAATCTTTGGTAGTCAATGTTATATTTTGAAGGATGATAAAAATGGAAAACTTGACTGCAAAAGTGAAGAAGATTCTTCCTAGGGTACTCAACCAAAATCAAGGCTTATAAATGTCTAAACAAGTCATCTAATAAAATCATTGAAAGTGCAAATGTGAAAATTGATGAATTTGCAGAAAAGAATGATAAGGAAAGCAAAAAGGAACTAGAGGACTACAACAGGTTTGTTTATTCAGAACCTGACACTCTACCTGAACAACAGTGTGTCACTCCTGAGCATCAGAACATTGCACCCGAGCATCAGGCTACAATTACCGATGATCAGGATAATCCTCAAAATGATGTTCTTAACAATGGAGATGAAAATAAAGGTGAAAAAGATAATCAGAATGATGAACACAGATCTGAACCAAAACTTGCCAAGTATGTCAGAAGAAATCATCCACAAGATCAAATCATAGGAGACATGAAGGCTAGAACAAGAACAAGAAGTAATTCACTAAACACAAGATGTTTACTTTGTGATTTTGAGCCTAAATCTGTTTACAATGTACTTGAGAATGAAGAATGGGTCAGTGCTATGAATGAAGAATTAGAACAGATTGAGAAGAACAATACATGGACACTAGTACCAAGACTAGATGACAAGAATGTCATCGGTACCAAATGGATATTTAGAAACAAGCTGAATGAGAATGGAGAAGTCACTAGAAACAAAGCACGATTAGTATGCAAGGGATATGCACAAGAAGAAGGTATTGACTATGGTGAAACCTTTGCACCCATTTCTAGACTAGAAGGAGTTAGAATCTTACTTTGTTATGTTGCATTCAAAGGATTCAAGGTATATCAGATGGATGTAAAATCTGCATTCCTAAATGGAATACTTGAAGAAGAGGTATACATTGAACAACCATAAGGGTTTGTTAATCCAGACAAGAGAAACATGGTATGTAGACTACATAAAGCCTTGTATGGATTAAAACAAGCACCTAGAGCCTGGTATGAAAGACTTCACTCATATCTCATTATCATAAAGTTTGTTAGAACAAGTGAAAATAGAAATTTGTGCTTAAAAGAAGATACCAATGGTAATATTCAGATTGCTAAAATTTTTGTTGATGATATCATTTTTGGTGGAAATGAATTGCTATGTAAATCCTTTGCTAATGAAATGAGCAAGGAATTTGAAATGTCTATGTTTGGGGAGATCAAATTCTTTCTTGGTCTACAGATTCTTTAATAAGATGTGGACATTTATATCACTCAGTCAAAGTACATCAAGGAAGTGTTGAAGATATTCAAGATGGAAGATTCCAAACTAGTTGGAACACCGATGGCTACTGGATGCAAGATGACAAAGGAAGACAAGACAAATGAGGTAAACCAAACCTTATATAGATCAATGATTGGCAAACTGATATATGTTGTTCACACCAGACCAGATATATCACATGTAGTGGGGATAGTTGCAAGATTCTCTGCTAATCCCAAAGAATCACATATGACTGCTATGAAAAAAATTCTAAGATATCTGAAGAGCACCAAGGACTATGGCTTATGGTACAAGAGAGAAGGAAAATTTGAGCTACAAGTCTATACAAATGTTGATTGGGCTGGAAACATTAATGACCAGAAGAGCACAACTGGAGGAGCATTCTTCATGGGTGACAAACTTGTCACATGGATAACAAAGAAGCAAGGATGCATCTCTTAGTCTACTGCAGAAGCAGAGTATGTGGCTGCTGCTGCAAATTGCTCAAATATTGCATGGATCAAACAATTTCTGGAAGGTATGAATATGAAGACTCTTGAACCAGTAATTATCTACTGTGACAATACCAGTGCAATAAACATTTCTAAAAATCCAGTCATGCATGCTAAGACTAAGCATATTGCTATCAAGTATCACTATCTAAGAGAATAGGTGCAAGCAAAGGAAGTGAGACTTGAATATGTTCAATCAAAGGAATAATTAGCTGATATATTCACCAAGGCATTAACGAAGGATACTTTTGAGTACCTGAGACAGAGACTAGGGGTCTAGCCCTTGTCTATCGGTCAGTAAGATGACTAAGAGGTTGCATCAGCCTATAACAAACCAGTAGATCATTCATGTTGATGCAAACACTGGGAAGGACAACATCAGATACATCTGTACAAAGCAAGGTACAAATCTACACTGAAAATCAGGACATTGTATTGCTGATGGATAGGGAAATTCAAGGAATATATTATGCAAAGGGATGAAACATGATATAGATGATAAATCAAGGAGAAATATTTTTTTTTGGCATTGTTATCAAAGGGAGAGATGATTCTCATTATCATACAGATACAAGGAGATGATCTTCTAATTATCATAAAAGAATAGGGAGAAATCTATTTTACAAAAGGAGAAATGATTCCATAATAGGAGAGATGATCATAAACAAAGAGATATGATAAAGGAAAATATTATATCATTATCCATGAAGAGAAGTTCCTGAGAATCAGAAAGGAAGAGTTAATCAATATTCTAAGGGAGAGAAATTGATTACACATGAAATATCCATCTAAGGGAGAGAACTAACAAAGGGAGAGAGTTCACACAAAGAAAAAGAATATTGTCAAAGGAAAAAGAGATTATCAAGAAGAGGAACAGTCAAGGCACAGCACATAATCAGAACAGAGAAATAAGATGATACATCTATCTAGAGAAGGGATTAAAGATTGAAGACAACCACTCTGCAAGAAACAAATCAAAGCTATTTTTTTAGCTTACCAAAAGCCAAACATTTGTAATAGTTACATTAGGAAAGCTTGATGAAACTATATATTTCATATTGTATTAGTGATAGTATAGTATGATAATGTAGTGTGTTTCCATCAATGCCAAAGGGAGAGATTGATGACATGTAATTGATTGAATGTTTGAAGATGTTAAGTTGATCACTAAAATGAAGAAGGATAATGCAAGACATTAAATCAATTAATGGATTGTATTTTCATTGATGTCAACTTGATATAATCTATTCGGTTATATACAAAGTGTCAAAGAATTCAGATAATTAGAGAGATAAAGATTATGCTTTCTGTAATGCATAAAAAACAAGCATTCACAATGTGACTTGAAACACCGATGGTCAGTGGAACCCGACAGATAGAGATCAATGATAGTCAAGTCACAGTGATGCCTGAGAAATAAAATTGATGAGCATTACCGACGAGTAGAATCACAAGCATACCTGATGGCCAGAAACATAGTATAAATCGACGGAGAAGCCCAAGGAGAACTGGAGTGTTGACCAACGCTATCAGAGAGTTAAAACCAAAATTAACTGGAGTTCACAAATGACAAAATATCTAGCTGGCAGAGCTAAATATAGACTTAACTGGTTTCTATCATTGTTTTCATTGACAAGATAAGCTAGAGTTAAGTGAATGATTTAAAGCTGATTTGTCTAGTTGGCAAGAAGATCTCAACGAGATAAAACAAGAGTTTTTCTTAAAATATAATTTGCTAAAATTGTGGATCACACCAAGATCAAGAAAATCAAGAACCTAACAACGGTGATATCATGTCTATAAAGAGACAACTCAATTCATTACAAATTGTGTGGGGAGAGAATAAAAAAGAGAATGCTAAAGAGAACATTCATTCAGTGCTGATCAATCAAGCTAAGGAAAGAGCTAAAGTTTTCTGCAGACACCGAGCAACATAGCACAACATCACCAAGTAGAATCAAAGTGGAGAAAAGGTATAACAAAGATATATTGATTAGATTATTTTATGAGATTACAATAGATCTGAAAATCTGCAAGTATAAGTTGTCTATGTGAATAGATCATACTGTTTCAGTTTAACCATTGATTCAAAAAGTCTCTTAATCGAGTAGGATTTAAAGATCATTTCTATATTGAGATACATCCAATGGAGTATCAAAAATTTTGATCATGAAGATAGCATGAGATGCCAGATACCAATTGATAGGCCAAGTGAGTGTTTGATCAAAGATGGTAATATGAGATGCCAGATATCAAGTGACAGACTAAAATTTTAAATCCTCTAACAAGGTCACACCTAAAAATGTGTTTGTGACCTTTAACAAGGTTTTATCTTCACCGATCTCACTTCAAAAGAGTCAAAATTTTGGGTTACCGGTCCCAAGTGATTATCCCTTAATAGGTTTTTCACGTTAAAATCCATGTGTCAATGTGTCTATGAGTCATTACTTTAGTATTTTTCATTTAACATAACTTAATTGGATTGATTGGTATACTCTAGATAATTTAATGTCTATCAGTAAATTAATAGACTACTTTTTGATAAATATACAGTAGAAGGTTTTACAAAGCATTCCGATCAGTAGTAAATTGATAAAAGTATTTGAAGGCATTCATCTTAAAGGACTAAAGATAACTAGAGGTAAAATATTGTGGTACTAAGTTTTAAAGGTTGATTATTGGAATATTTTTGAGGCCACTAATTCACCCCCCCCCCCTCAATTATTACTAACATGCACTCCAAAACTTCTCTCTCAATGATGGAAAAGGAACTTGAAAGAAATCAACTTAAACACAATATGCTATAGACTGCAAAACTAAAATAATTAGAGATCATATAAAAGATTTATTAAATATGATTGTGAGATGAAATAAACAAATGGATAAGATATCACAAAACTATAAATAATGAACTGAATAACTATAATCTAAATAATGATTAGATCAGTGCCTTATTCTATTATGGGAAATAGAGTCAAAATCATCCCAACCCTACGTACAACCTTAGAGATAGTTTGTAAGAGATTATCAATTCTAAGGGGTTTAAATGAGCATATATCTTAAGATAAATCCACAGCTATTTCAATTGTGTTGAAATTTTCAAATGACAGACCGATTGATTGTGGCCACAATCAATTGAATTTAACCATGCAATATGAAAATACCAAATGATAAGAAAGCTATAATTTAATCCAGAGCATGGAACATCAAAATACCACTTTGAAGAAAATCACAAGATTTTATCCAAGGGACTAATCAAAAAGAAAGTTGAGTCAATTCCCACAGATGAAAGAAAAAATACTTATCTTTATTGATTTTGAAAAAATAGTACCTCCAGGTCCATGTTATAGTTATTGATCAAATCTATCCCATCTAAATAATAATTATGATTATAATATCCCCCCTCGTATTGATCTTGGTATCCTTATTTATATGAAGTCCAAAGGATGCGAACAAGCTTAAGATCAATACGTATGTTCATAACTAAAACCTAATCCTAAGATCAACAACTGAACAATTACAATTACATTTAAGGAATGATTAATCATCCTTGTTTGACAACTGTTGTCAACCAATTAGGTTTCATATTAATAACTTAACAAATTCTTTGTAATATGTCTGAGACAATAATTAAATAATGCTTTTGTATCATGATCATCATGGTACTTTGACCATATACTTATCCATAACCATCAATATAAACTTTGCATGATATCAGATATTATCCCTGGTATATTAAACAACTTCGACGAAAAGAATCAGATCATTAATGTTGCCGAATTCCTTCTGGTATCATATATCTTCACAAAAATTCTTTAATAAATGTCTGCATGTGATCATCTCTCTTAGTCACAAAGATTGCACTATCTCAAATATATCCATAGTATCCACCACCTTTGAAATCCCTTTTGATCGTCGCAGAAATGTGGAATCATCACGTAATGCCTTAATGGATAAAAGTCTTGCATCTCCTGATCAAGGGAACACACCCCTCGTTGATTATTTTTGTGCTTTAACTGATGATTAAGTTTCTCATAGTCTATGGGTCTAGGATGTGTGTCACCATCTTGCAATGTCGCAATGATTAAAGATCGGACATCTTCCACTTTGAGGCATCATGCTTACCGTAGATCTATCTTTATTTGACCATAAATCTTCTTTGTTTCATTGCTTATAAAAGGTAGTTCATGTACATGAGTTGGCACATCATGATGCCTTGAAGATTAAAGGACACACATCTCTGGCTTTGTAGAAACACACTGACCATAGATGATATCAGATCCATGTCGAAGATTAACCGTTGATCTTCGTTATTTTCTACTTAGTCTTCAGTGGGGTCGGGACACACATCATTATGTCACAATTCCTCAATGGTTAAAATATTCACAGCTTTTCATTTGAGGGATTATGCCAGCCGTCAGAAAAATCTTAACTTTATCAATGTATTAACTTTCTCTTTGACCTTAGTCAACCGAGATCTCATCTGATACATGCTGACTTTTCATGATTCCATGAAGGGTAAAGGATGTCTAATTTATGATCATGGGATTAAGATGACTGTAGATTAACTTTGATCTTTAATCGTGTATCTGTGTAAAGAATAAAACAACAAAAAGCCCGCAGAAAAGATAGATAATAACTATATTATGAATTCAAATATGAATATGAAAGCTGAGAAATATTAGAGTTAGATAATAATATAATTTATGAAATAAAAACCATGAAATATTGTAAATCATAATGATAAAGGTATACAATATACTTCCATGAGCTGTATAGATTTGTAAATTTAACCTGCAAATTTGGGTTCCACTAGTGGCTCTTTCTGGTGATGTGTATTCCTAGTGAATGCAACGAGATCCTAGTTATCTCTGGAAAAGAAGACCATTATAAGAATAAAAGAATATAATTCATAGTATACAAATGAGAGAAAGAACTTGCCTTTTAAAAATTTCAAGAGAAGAAGGGTTTAAGATATTGACCATGTACTGGAAGCTCCTGAGCATAACCTTCTAAATCTTGTAAGAGATAAGAATTCCCAGCTCCTTTACCAATGATGACAAAAGGACCTACCCATAAATCATTGAATTTTCCATGTCTGCCTTTTCCCTAATCTTTTAAATTCCATATTAAAACCAAATCTCCTTCTTGAAACTTTCATTCTGTGGTCTACCTATCAAACAAAACCTTCACTTGCTATTATAATTCATGATTTATTTCCTGAGCTTGATTCCTCATTTCATCCAACTCTGCAAGGTGATAAAATCTATCCTCCATGAATTCCACCTCCTCCCACTGTTCTTCATTTAAATTTTTTTTATACTGGTAGTAAATTTTTCAATGGTAACTGAGCTTTCTTTCCATATACAAGATCATATGGTGCATATCCAGTAGATTTCTTGATTGTAATTCTGGCTGCCCAAAGTGCAAGTGGTAACTTTGAATCCCATGCTCTCTTGTTGTTGCTTAGCATTCTTTTGATAATTTTCATTATATTCTTGTTACTAGATTCTGCTTGGCCATTTCCTTGTGGATGATGAGGGGATGAATAAGAAATCTTTATTCCATATTTCTCATGAAATTCAATAAACTCGACAGATATGAAACACACGACGTTATCACAAAATTTTTTATGAGGAACACCAAATCTTTTTAGTATGTTTTCAATCAGGAATTTGATCACAACCTTACTAGTATCTTGTCTAGTAGGTATGGCATCTACCCACTTAGTGAAGTAGTCAGTGGCCACCAAAATCCATTTGTGTCCACCACTAGAAGTATCAGTGATTTAACCTATGAAGTCCATTCCCCACATTTGGAATGGCTCTTCACTAGACATGGGTTTAAGAGGTAAGGCACCATTTTATTTGAGCTTTCTTGAAAATTTCTGACATGCTTCACATTTCTGAATACATGCATACCAGTCCTTAAATAGACAAGTCCAATAGTATCCTGCATTCAATATTTTACGGGCAGTTGTCTTTGCTAAAAAATGTCACCCACATGCCCCATCATGAAGATCCTTAAGCACTTTATTGGCTTGGTATACATCTAAACAAAAAAGAAGTATATCATCCCTGTTTTTCCAATATAAATCCCCTTGTATCATGACATACTTAGATGCCTGCAATTTTACTATCCTCTTCTGACTATTTGTAAGGCCTTCTAGACATTTCATGTGTTTTAAGAAATATACTATATTAGTGTACCAAGGACATCTTTCAATACTTGTTTGAGCTTCACTTAAATCCACTTGATTAACCTGTAATGCATCCATGTTTGATTTTTCCATCAATTTTTCTAACCCTTGTCCTTTGACAATTTTATTAATATGAATTTCTATATCAAATTCTTGAATTTGATTCACCCATCTACATATTTTCCTAGTGGCTTCTAACTGTTTGAATATATCCTTTATTGTTGCATTAGGAATATAAGCTATTACTTTTACCCCAACAAAATAATGCCTAAAGGATTTTACTGCTTTCATAAGTTCATAATCTTGTTTTTCATTTATATCATAATTCAACTCTGAGGTTTGAAGAGTATTACTAAAAAATGCTATCGGTTGTTCATAAACTTCATTATTCTTTTGTAATAGGAAAACTACAATAATATGGTATGATGCAAAAGAAAATATTTGAAATAGTTTGTTATAATTAGGGGACTTGAGAACAAGAACCTCTTTAATTTCCTTTTTTATATTAATAAATGCTTTGCCTCATCAGCCCATTTCATGTCTGCACCCTTTTTTAACATCACAACAATGTGTTTAATTATCTCTGAAAAATTTGGGACAAACCTTCTCACAAAGTTTATCTGCCCAAAGAAAGATTGGATCCCTTGACATTCTTAGGGACCTCAATTTTATCTATTGTTGCAACCCACTCAGGATCTATTCTTACTCCATCTTTGGATACAATATGTCCTAAAACATTTCCTTCAGTAATCGCAAAATGACATTTCTTTAGGTTCAATGATATTCCATATTTAAGGGCTCTTTGAAAGATTTGCTCCAAATTCTTGTAATGATCTTCTTCTCTTTTGGAGTAAGTAGTTAATTCATCTTGATATACCACCATGATTACATCAATAAAATCCTCAAAATCCACATCCATTGCTCTTTGGAAAGTATCCCCTACATTAGTGAGTCCAAAATGCATTCTGGCATACATATAGGTGCCCCAAGCTATAGTAAATGTTGTTTTATATTGTTCCTCTTCTTTTACTTTCACCTTGTCATACCCTAAGAACCAATCCATCATTGATAATATCTCATTTCCTGTGACCTTTTACAATAATGCGTCCATGTTTGGCAATGCATAATTGTCCTTTAATGATGATATATTTATATTTATGAAGTCTACACAAAGTCTTTCTCAATAGTTTGATGATGTTTTTTCTGATCTTGGGGGTTAATATTTTACCCACAAATATTTCTTTTGGAGATTCTTCATTTCCCAAGTTTATCTTCTCTACTTCATCCATTGTGACATTAGTGTTTTTATTTTCTATTTTTGAATCTTTATTATCAAACAACCTTTCCAGTGTTACAAGGCCTTTTGGAACCTTCTTGGTCTTAAGCTGAATGAATTCCTTTCCAAACAACATTTCTTTCCCATCCTCTATCTCAAAATGAGCGTTCAAGTCTATCAACTGATCTTCATATTCTTGCTCACATGTTAAAAATTTGATTATATCTCTATCATATTCAAAGATTTTCCAGTTGTTAATGTTATCAAGTATAGAAGGCCTGGTTTTAACTTCAACTTGGACTATGTCCTCACAAGGAATGCCATTATTCTTTAAAGCCAAATTAGCCATAAAAACTTCAAGGATATTTTCTGATCGATATATCCAATTAATAGAAAAAGCATCAAAATATTCAATAGAATCTCATACTTCATTTCTATACCTTTTAAGAGGAGGATGTCTAGCAACAAACTTATTTATAACTTGAGAAATAATTAATTTAGAATCCCCAAAGACACTTAAACATTTGATTCCATGTTTATTAGCTATTCTCAAACCAAGTAATAAAGCTTCATACTCTGCAACATTGTTAGTGCATTTGAAATCTAGTAAAAAGGAACATTTAAATATTTTCCTATCAGGGGAAAAGAAAATAACACTAGGTCCTTTACCATCCCCGCAACAAGCACCATCAAAATATATTTTCCAAATTGTATTGTTACTTATTTCTACATCCAACCCAACAGATTCAGTATTTTGCATTGCATCTTTTGAAATACTTGAAATTTATCCATATCAGAGTGATAGAAATGTGTGACCAGGCTTGGATCCACATCTTCAATAATATATGGGCTTTGAATCTCCTTGTTAGTTCTCACATCCCTGTCATTCACTAGGATAGAAGCATAAGAAATATCTAATTGAATACTACCTCCTACTAAACTAGACCATTGTCTAGATAGAAGCAATCCATAATTGGCAAGGACATCAACAACAATAATATCCATTTTATATGAAATTTCAGGACATATAGGAAATACAAATTCAACATTTTTTATTATGCCTACAACAGGAACTGATCTATTATCCATAGCATAACATTTACCAAATTTGGTATCAACATTCATTCTTAATGCTTTCATAACATCATTAGGCATAATGTTTACAGCTGCACCAGAGTCTATCATACAATTCTTCACCATCTTATTGTTTATTAACAATGTAAGATAGAATGGATAAATTTGATTTCTATTTTTTCTTAGTGTAGTTCCTAGATAAATAGCTGGAGGATCCTTTACATCTTGGTTAAGATCTTCCTTATTACCTACATTAGACAATATTTTCAAAGCTTCATTTTTGCATTCAGGTATTTTAACTATTTAAAGCAAGGGAACATATATTTTAACCTAAGATAATGTATTAGACATAAAAGAACATTTATTGGGAAGAGATTTACTGACCACCTATTCTTTTATTATTTTTGGAAATTCCTGAGGTTCTACTTGTTTCTCTTGAGTAATGTCTTTGTGCTTCACCTTCTTTGGATTGCTTCCTTGGTCAAATTTCCCTTGTTATGCATTCACTATTCTATTCCTTAATCTATAATTACTTTTTATTTCTTCAACTTCAACTATTGTATATGCTCTTTTTTCTTCTTCTGTCAATTTTCTCAACCCTGAAGTCCTTTCCTAATAATCCCCATATAGGTAGACTCTGTTAAGGTCATTTTTATAGTAGTGTTCATCTGAATAACTATAATCATCATATTCCCACACGGGATCTGCTGATAACTAACATGCAGTAGGTTGAGAATTATCATCTTCTTCATTTAGTTCCATAATAACCTGTGCTAGTAAACTTTTCTCTACTGCATGAGGCATCCTACATATGTCACACCAAGGGTTTTCCTCCAACATATGGTTTCCTTTTGATAATGGATCAGGAGTATGCAATTCTTTGTTCACTATTTTTCCATCCTTCCATTCTGTGTTATACCTTGGCATATCCTGCAATCTGTATTTATCATTTCTGAATGGTGGTCGATTATTCTGGTTATATTTGAAGTTATCTCTTCCATTAATTATTTGGAGGCTTTTCATCATATCCATAATCTTTTCTAATTTATCTTCCTCTTTGTATTTCTTAGGACCTTTTGGATTGAACAATCAAGTGTCTTCCCTTTTAGCAATTATGCCAGATACCTTCCTATCATTTTCAATAGTTATAGCCACTTGTAAAGCATGTGCTAAAGTATATGGCTTATGAGATCTGATTTCATAGTTAGTCTTATTATCAAAGGCACTCATATAAAAATCTATCAAAAAGGCATGAACACGTCTAATATCTCTTGGAATCCTATTCAATATTTTATTAAATCTTTTGTTTAATTCAGAAACAAATTCATTTTGATTTTTCTTCATACTTGTCAATTCATGAGATTCAAAGGAAGTATCATTATGATCACCAAATATTTCTATAAATTTATTAACAAATTCATGCCAACTAGATATGGATCCATCTGGTAAACTTCTGTACCACTCTGCCACATCTTCTATGAGAGATTGAACAAAAAGCTCCATATATACATCCTCATTGTATTCATCAAGCTCTTGGAAAGCATTATTCAAATTTATGCAATTTAATTTAGCAGATTCTGATCCATTCCTTGAAAATTTTGGAATTGCAATTCTTAATTCATTTTTATAACATTAGGGTATCCCATTATGCCATAAAAATCCAATTGTCTATATCTGTCAGAAGTCATTGGGGCTCTATAATTGTTTTCATTCTAATTATTTGTTCCTTTCCTCATATTCTGATGATTTAGATTTTGGAATCCTTGATTATTCATTCTCGGTCCAAAATTTTGGTTCATATTATAATCTCTTGGGCCATAATTTTGTCCTCTATCATTTTGGTATCCATTATACTTTCTTCCACCATTTGGATGCCCATGATTTACATAATGGTTAGATCCATTAGGATTCCTTCTACTAACGTGGTCATGATTTTCCCCATTGTTTAGTTATCCCCAATGACCACTCCTTCCATTTCCATTGATGTTCTTCTCGCACCTTCCTCTATTGTCTAGTTCAAACAATGGGTTAGTATGATAATTTTTGAAACTGTTCTCCCCATTCTTTCTACGAGGAGGATTATATACATCATTTCTATCATCCTTTTTCATTCCTTCATCTCTTGGTGATTTGATTACACTTTTTTGTATTCTCATCTTCTTTAATATTTCCTCTAGTTGTCTCTTAAGAGCTCTGACCATCTCTTCATCATCTGAGCCTACATTAGCTATTTCATGAAAGATAGCATCCCATTTTCTATACCTCTCCTCTCTATCAACTACTTCCTGATTCATACCATGATGAGGCTCATTCTCTTCCCTACCCACTTGGGGGAAAGGATTACAATTCTCATCGTTATTCTTATGACTATGATGACTTGAATCAAGGAACTGCTCAAATGAAAATTCTTAATCATCCTTATCAGGGTGCATTGTGCATGGTACATACAATATCTTCTTACTTGAATCCTTACTTCTCCTTGTTGGTTCCAATTCAAAAAAAAAAATTCTTGTCTTAAAGACCTTCTTCCTAACATAAATTTATCACTTATATGGTATAGAGTTTCAAAAGTAGAGTCGCCACTTTCTTTATCAAAAAGAAATTAATATCTCACTGGTCTGGGTTCCTATCTCCAGTAGAGTCTTAATCTTTAGATTATTACCAAAGATTCTGAGAGTTCTTTAAACTATCTTCATAGACAACTCCCCAGTAGAGTCGCCAATCCATCGGTGCTCAAATCAACAGATTGGATTTCCTATGGACTTGCCAATCCAATGCTGGAAAACCCAAGTGATTTGGCTAACTAACAAGTCAAAACCAAGGCAAGGTTGGAACTTCTGCAATTCTGGCTCTCCAGGACCAAGGGTGGTAGGCCTATACCTTAGCTTATCCTTCAAGTCTTAAGGATTTTTATAGCAAATAGAATACACTCCAAAACTTCTCTCTCAAGGATGGCAAAGGATCTTGAAATAAATCAACTTAAACACAATATGCTATAGACTAAAAAACTAAAATACTTAGAGATCATATAAAAGATTTAGTAAATATGAATGCGAGTTGAAATGAACAGATGGATAAGATATCACAAAATTATTAAAAATGAACTGAATAACTATAATCCAAATAATGATTATATTAGTGCCTTATTCTATCATGGGAAATAGAGTCAAAATCATCCCAACCCTACGTACAACCTTAGAGTCAGTTTGTAAGAGAATATCACTGTTGGAATTAATGGGAAGTAGTACTAAGAGGGGAGGGGTGAATCAGTACCTCTAAAACTTTATCACCTTACACAATTTATCATTAGTAATCATTCAATTCTAATTTACCAACCCTTACTATTATACTTTCTTATGTGTCTATTGTTTGTTCACAATCCTTAATAGTTTTCATTCATTTATAGAAACATTCATGAAATTGACAAACACATAACACAAGATATGGTATCACGGAAAAATCCTGTTAGGAAGTAAAAACTACGATGGGGATGACACCCACAAAACTTCACTATCTGCAGAATGGAAGGGAGCCGGTTAAGGCTTACAATTTGATCACTACTGATGATCTATCCTGTTAAGAGTATTAAGGTGGAGACCTGTTAAGATCTACTTTGTTAAGAGCTTTAGCAACACTGATTTAAGTGTGCACATAGTTATGAGATTTACAATAGGACGGTTAAGCCCACCTTTCTTGAAAGGATTTCATTAGTGTACTACACTTGTTAGAATGAGTACAAATGTTGACCTGACTGTATGCAATCTACTATTGCTGATTTACAGATCCATTAAATCCTTTACAATAATAATATCACCTTAAGTGATTGATGAATACCTTTTCTCTGCTTGTTGGTAGCCTCTGTTATATTCTTGAAAACTGATTTGAATCTGTTTGTGTTCTTCTGCATGAATTCTCTATCTGGTCTTTAGTTTCTCTTTGTGGCTACTATCTTCAGTGAACAACTCCAATTCTCAATGGATTGAGCACCTATTTATGCAAGTGTTTGACCTATCTTGGAATTCACGATTTTCAATGTTAACTCTCAGATCCAAGGTTTACAACTTGACCTTGATCTTTAGTTTGCATGTTTTAAAATAGTAAAATGATTCAAAATAATAAAGATTACATTGCTTCCTCTGTACATAATGGATTTAAAAGCAAACCAAGAAGTTATAAATACAACTTCGGTGATTTATCTGACGTGGAAATTCAGATCCACTTTTTGCGGGATGTAACTGACTGTCGGTTATTGGTTTTTGATTGGAGCTAGCAGTCTGTCAGTGTTCCTTAACTGAACTATTCGTCGGGTTCCCTGCATTTGTCAGGTACCTCCCTTTGCTGTACTATTGGGTAGCACTGTTGTTACTCATTAGGTATCGTTTACCTTTTTGTCATCGGGTAACACTTAACAGTGTTTCTCAGGTAACCTTAGCATCAGATAGTGTTGTGCCTTGTCTATTGGTGTAGAGTAAACTGATGGTGCTTATCATGTTTTTCTTCTAAGTATACTAATGGAAAAATATAATGCCTTCAATCTCCCCCTTTGACATTAGTATCAAAAACTGATATGTGCATAATACTAAAATTATTACACCATGTTTATATCCTCGTCATAATATGACTCCC
>MU228246.1:3335496-3376391 GCA_018584345.1 Thuja plicata
AGAGCAATATGAAGATATCAGAATGAGATAGAGCCCTTAAAGAAGATAAGAGCATAAGTGTATATCTGGAACTAATCTGACATCTGTGTCACATACAACAGTTCACTTTTGGATATAGTGCATATCTATTCACAGGAGGTTGTAGCCTTCTCTTTTATTAAGCAATGAGCTCTTGGACAGTGAGTCCTCACCCCTAACAGGGTTGTTTGTAAAAGACTCCTAACAGGGTCAAACCCTTAACTAGGTCATTGTACTTGCATTATAAAGACTACTCCTAACAGGGCAAATAAACTTTAACAGGTTCATTGTACTAGTACAATATTTGTGGGTACTAATTCCCACCGGGTTTTCCTCTAATCAAGGTTTCCTCATAATCATATTATGTGTTATGAGATCTTGTGTTAAGCTTCAAGTGATATCTAATTGATTTATGTTTAAAGTGCTAAAATTGAATAATTAGCTAAACACTGATTCACCCCCCCCTCTCAGTGTTTCCAACAATTGGTATCAGAGCTCTGGTCCTCTGAAAGAAAATTTTAACCACTTGAGGAGATCATGGATTAAGAAGAAGTCAAACATCTAAAAAATAATATTGAAGCAACCCTTGAAGATCTAGATAGAACTGAAAAATAAAATGAAGAACTTAAACTAAAATTTGATGGCTCACAAATGCTTATCAAGAAACTAAGGAAAGATCTGAAAGATTGCTCTACCAATGATTTGAAATTGAATGAAGAGAACATGTCTCTAAAAGATAAAGTAGAAGAATTGAATGATCAGTTAACTGATAGCTTATCAGCTATTGAAGAGAAGAACAAATAAAATAAATAGTTGGATGAAGAACTCATGCAAGCCAATATGAAAATCTTGGAATTGGAAAATATTAAGAACAAAATTGAATCTGAATTATCAGGAGCAAAAGACAAGATTGATAAACTACACACAAGCTCTGATCTGATTCAATCACAAATTTATGCACAAAAACTGAAAGGTGATACCACGGGTATGGGATACAGTATAGCTCAAATTGAGATCAACTCATTACAAGAAATAAAAAAAGCTCAAACAGAAACTTCAGAAGAAAAGAAAACTGAGAATCATGAAGAGACAAAAGCAGAACCACCAAAAGATAAGCACAAGGCAGTCAACCGTACTTGCTATGCCTATAACAAACATAGACACTTGGAAATGGATTGTAAGAATGTAAGACCCTTCAATGGTTACTGTTACTCCTATAATAAGTTTGGTCATAGGGCTATTCATTGCAGAACAAATCAAAGAAATCAGCCACAACTGAACCAAAGGAATCAAACTCAAGTAAATCAAAGAAATCAACCTCAAAGAAACTTGCAGAACATTACATGTCAAAGATGTAATTACAATGGACACACAACCAAGAAATGTAGCATGATGAGTAACAACATCAGACCTCCTATCATTTGTCACTCATGTGGAAAAGCTAGACACATCTCAAGGTTTTGCAGATCAAGAACAAAAAGACAAGAGAATCCTAAGAAGTCTTTGTTTGAAGAATCAAGAGAAGTCAAGTTTGTGGAAGCTAAAGATAACTCAAATAAAATATGGGTTGAAGTAAAGAAGGATAATAAAGAGAACAAGGTAGCAGATACATCCCCAGTGGATGCACCTTCTACTTCTGAATAGTTGACCCTCATGGTCTTAGGGGGAGCTATTTTATCTCTGAACCCCTGTGTGGCTAGTATACTCACCTCTGAGTATGCGCCTATGGATTCATGCATGTGATCACAAATTAAGGTTGTATGCATTCACACATTGCCTTTACTTCATCCAGAACAAAGTTTGAAATTCTCTCTGTAAACCGCTTTACAACAACAAGCATTAAATACAATTGATCTTTATATAAATTGGAAAAAGATCTTAAAAACCTTACTTTGCATTCAAGATTGAAGAATTTAGAAAGAAGATAAGCATCAAGCATCAAAGCACTAAAAATTGAAGGACTAGTTGGTTTGTGAATGGATTAACGATTGGATCAAAACCCTAACAGTCACGTCATTTTAGAATCATCGTAAAACCCTACTTAACCTAGTTACAAGTAGGGCAACCCCTGTTGTATTCGACATTGCTGAGAGGAAGAGATTTGTTTTTAAGAAGCATCCATTCAAGTCCATACTAGATGATGTCGAAGGAGCATTCTCTAGGACTCCGCTTGGAGTCAGACATGTAGAAGACATTCACGCATATGTTTATTGCAAGAAGGAAATAGTTGGAGACAATAGCATTGCATCTCTCATGGGTTCTATGATGAAACCAAACTATACATTCAAGGATGAATACGTGCATCTCACTGATAACCCTATCTTTGATTATTCCAATGTGCACGAGTTCTATGAGCCAGAATGGGTGAAGATATTATTAAGCAAGATACATGATGATCTATACTGGATAGGTGAGGTTCCTGTCCACATCATTGCAGATCTAATTCATGAGATGACTGGACTTCCCAAGATTGGATCAGCTCTTCCTACTGGCAAGGATGTCAAGAAGAAGGTTGAACAAGTCTGCTTATCTAGAAGTGATAGGCGCGGCATGACTGTTGATCCCATCAAGGAGAAAGACATAAAACTACTCACTATGATACTTGGATACAAGTTTCAGCAAGCAAGCAGACTGAATAGTGTGTCCACAACAACAGTTCTGGTAGCAATAAGGATAGTAAGAGATAACACTCAATACAATCTCTGTGAATTATTGTGTGCACAACTGGTAGAGAATATCAAAGCCATTAAGCATGACAAGAGCAAGATATTCAGGTTTGGCTGTTTGATCATCTATTTGTACTTCCACATTGTTGGTAAAGTTTCAAACCTTTACCTAGATAGGAGCAAGCCTACTATGTCTCAAATATCTCTAAAAGCTACATTAGAGAGTAGTGAAAAAGACTCTATGGACATGGATATCAAAACTTTTAGGATCAAGATGCAGAAGAGGTTCAGGATACCTGAGAAGATAGTTGAGAAATACAAAGACACCATATGCTTCATGGTGTAAATTGACTGTACTTGCATGGAGGTAGTTGAGCCTAGGACAAAATGGATTCACCCTCTTGGTTATGAAGTCGAAAAACATGTTTTGGAAGGTTATGCACAAGTCCTCCTATCTGCGCCCAAGGATCCCAATGAACCTAGATGGGGCACTTACAGAGAAAAGACAAATCAAGTTGATTCTATCTTATACAGTGGTGATAACAAAAGGAAGGCATCAAGGATTACCTCAAATATCCTAAAAGTTCATGGTGTCACACAAGAAGCTCTTGACAGAGCTAGAGAAGCTAAGATTGCCAAATAACTTGAGAAGACTCCCACAAAAGTTAAAATAGAAAAGACTAATGATATGCCTAAGAAGAAGAAGAAGAAATCAAATGAAGATACATCTACGCCATCAACTACCATTGATTTGGAAGCATCTCCACCATCAGTACCTAGCAAGATGGCTAGAAGGAAGAAGCAAGTTCCCACAAGTCATCCATCCTCAAGAACTACAAGGAGAAAAGTAAAGAACACACAAGCCCCTCCTGAGGTAGGTTTCAGACCTAGTCTTAATGTCTTAAGGAACAAAATTTTTAATGAAGGAAGACTAGAATCTCTCAAGAATGTATATGAAAAATAACAAGAGATAGACAAATCAGAGATTCATTCTATGATCAAGGTTGCAGAACCAACAATTCAGAATACACCTAAGATAGGTCCATAGGTGTCAGCACCCTCAGTCTCAATAACTTATGATACAACAAAAGATTCAGGGGATACTATAGTAATTGATAATATCAAGATATCCATGACAACCTCTGATAATGATATGGACAAAGTTGATAAAGCATTTGTAAGCACTAAAGAAACAAAGGAGGTATGCACTAATGACACATCCTTACAACAAGATGAAGTCCCCCCTAATGATTCAATAGATCTGAATAAAGAACAAGACAATGAAACTAATGAGATACCAGCTATGGAAATCCTAGTAAAAAGTGAATGCATGGATACTATTCAGAATACTATATTCACACCATCCATTCAACCATCAAACTCATTATTGTCAAGTTTAACTCTTGACTCAGCAAGTCTGGATGCATGGGGAGAAGAAGATTTAATAAAGATCAGTGTGCTAGCCATGGAAAAAGATAGAGAAACAGGTTATGAGAAACCCTCTCTTCTTGGAATCAGTAAACATTTTGAATGACCTAGTGCCTGCGGACAAGAAAGTAGCAAAAATTCAATCAGTTAATGATGTAGACAACATCCTAACAAGCTTCAAAGAACATTTTACAAGCTTAGTAGACTCAGCCACGAGAATTGCAGAAGATGAGTATAAAAACTAAAGATTAAATGAACTGGTAAAGAACTTTACCTTAGATCTAAACTCATTAAAGATTGGTCAGTCTATGTTGAAAGAATTGGCAACAAAAGGCAGGAAGGTTATAGCAAATTGCATGGATAGATGCAAACTCACTTATGAACACATCAAAAAGATAGAGGAGGTAGATATTTTGGTTGACAGTGTTAGAAAATCAGTTGAAACATCCATGCAAGACATGAACATTTGAAAAAATATCTATCAAGGTCAACTGGACAAGATAGAAAAAGCTAAAATAGAGATCAGTAAGATAAAGATCAGGCAGACTCAACTGAGAAATGCACTTGTACCCTCCTTAGCAGTTCTGGATGAGAATATTAAACAGATTGATGCAACCATTTCTACCTATGATCAAGGACCAAGCATGGATTTGACAAAGATGAAAAAGTTTACATATGCCTTATGCACCCATCTACAAACAATTGATGCACTAAAGGCATTCTAGCAGCAAGAAATGAAGAATCTTTAGATTGTATATCCAGATGTATACATGGAGTGAGTATGTAGAAACTTACAAGTTTTTTGACACCTTTGTCATTAATGTCAAAGGGGGAGTAATGTATATAATAAATATGAGGAGTAATGTATGTATATGTTAAAAAAATAAGAATATACAATTTTTGGGTGTTAGTCAATTTTGAGTAACTTGGCCACATTCCTTTATTGCCATTAATGAAAAAGGGGGAGATTGTTGGCAAGTTGACTCCCAGAGAGTATATGGCTTATTTTGTGTTGTCATTATGGCAACAAAGTCATATGAAGTTTTGACAGTAAACTATGAAGTGAAAATTGACTAAGTGTAAGAAGACAACAGAACAGTGACTTGCAGTCAATCAGGGCATCAACGCACATGCGTATGATCACATCAGAATATGCGCATTCAGAATTGAGCTCTATGGTATGTTTTTATGCTTATCCTATACATGCATGGTACAAAATGGTAGTACAGACAAGTTACAGAATGAACAAGTACACTAGCAATTCAGAATATAGAGTATGAAGCCAACTTCATGATTTTGATTAGCGTGTAATATTTTGTTATGTAAAGGCTAAGCACCTATTGTAATAAATTTGTAATCATGTATTAAACACTTTTGTAAGCACGCTTAAGCCAAATTTTTTGGAAGCGTTGTGAATGTTGTTTTTAGGCCGACTAAGGTCTTGTTTATAGTCGTGTCTATTTAGGCATAAACATATATATGCAATGAAAAGATATATTGTGAGTGTCGATGAGAGAGTTAGAGAAGTCATATAAGTAGAGTAGTATGAAGATATAATAATGAGATAGATCCCTTAAAGAAGATAAGAGCATAAGCACATAACTGGAACTGATCAGACATCTGTGTCACATATAACGGTTCACTTTTGTATATAGTGCATATCTATTCACAGGAGGTTGTAGCCTTCTTTCTTATTGAGCAGTGAGCTCTTGGATAGTGAGTCATCACCCATAACAAGGTTGTTTGTAAAAGACTCCTAACAGGATCAGACCCTTAACCAGGTCATTATACTTGCATTGTAAAGACTACTCCTAACAGGGAAAAGAAACTTTAACAGGTTCATTATACTAGTATAATATTTGTGGGTACTAATTCCCACTAGGGTTTTCCTCTAATCAAGGTTTCCCCGTAATCATATTATGTGTTGTGAGATCTTGTGTTAAGCTTCAAGTGATATCTAATTGATTTATGTTTAAAATGTTGAAATCAAATAATTAGCTAAACACTGATTCACCCCCCCTCTTAGTGTTACCAACATATAGTGTATGTATATGTACATGTATACTATTTATTCTTTGAGTGTACATTATTTCCCCTTTCTTCCACTATACATATGATTTCCTCCTTTAACTGAGGTGATGCACATATCAAATTCCCCCTTTCTTTCACACTGAAGACAAAAACGTACAACTTACAATATGTCAAAATTGTGACAAAAATGTGTAACTTACAATGTGTCAAATACGTTAGAATGGGTAATTTTGATATCTTCCATTAGTTTCTCCCAATGTTATTTCAACTGTTCTAGGGCTATATGTTGCAACTCTAGTTTGGCGTGCATATCATAAATGTTGTCTAGTGCAAACATTTTAGGGGTGGCAATTAGAGTACTTGCATGTGTCATATTTTGTTGCAGGAGTGCAAGTGTTGGTAAGAGCTTAACTTGGAGCTCATTGACCTCATCTATGTACTTCATCTCTACAAACTAAATATCCTATCATTGTTTCCTAGATTGTATGATTTGTTGATTGTGCAATTTAAGTGCTTCTTCTGTGTTGGCTAGATTTTGTACACTGGACTGAAGATCAACATCTATTTTTGCTATCTTGTCATTATACTCCTTAGTGATTTGATCTAAAGTGCACAATTTCTTGATTAAGGTAACAACTTCTGATAAAATTGGATCAATTGTACTTACCAATTTAGATAGCTTGACCTTTTTCAGTGCAACTTCTTGGCTTATCTTCTCTACGAGCTTGAATTCATACTTTTGTTAAAGTCTCTCTTCCATTGTCTTCTCAGCATCAGTATTCTGAGATGTTATTATATCTGTTAGTATGACCAGTTGATCAATAATTGGGGCTTGTTGATCAATATCTATGTCTGGTATAATTTTTTGAAGTATCTCCCTTGCTACTTCTAGTACCTTGGCCTCTTTTACCACTCTCTTCATCTTGTCTTGAATGGATTTTCTCTTGCAGAGCTTTGTATATTTTGTCAATGTTCTTGGATCATAGACTGGAATCTCAATGATTTTATCCAGTGTTACTGGATTTTTATTCTTTCCTTTCTTCTTCTTTGAGATTTGAAGGGATGCAGATGTATGAACTACCATAGCTAGTTCATTTGTTCACTCTGAATTGCTTGGGGAAGGTTTTTTTGATGATGCATCTAGTTTTTTCTGCTCTATGGGCACCTGTTGGTTATGTGAAGATTTCTCTTCATTAACCTTGGGTGTTTCTACAGAATGTGCTCCATATTTCTTTTCAATCTCATCCTTCTTCCCTTTTTCACCTTTCTTTGAAGGCTTGTCCCCTGTTTCCTTTTGAGTGTTTTCTTTATTCTGATCAGTAGATGCATTCTTCTGATCATCGATTGTAGCTTGCTCTGTAGTAGTATCTGTTGTCCCTTTGGTTTCTTCATTACCCTTGTCTTTGGGTGTGCTTGTTTCTTTCTCATTTGATCCCTCATTTCCCTCTAGTATGTTTATTGCCTTCATTAGGACAGACATGTTATTTTGAGTTGCTGCATGAGATTTGTCAGTATTGGTGTCCTACTCATCGATTAGTGCCTTGTCAGTAGTGACATCCTCATCCTTTTGTATATCTTGTGCAGGGTCTTGCACTATTGGGTGCATGAATAATGTGTCCTACATTTTTTATCAGCAATGCCAACTATCTTGCCATCTAATGTCTTCAGTACTTGATGGCTTTGTTGATCCTTGAGTGTGATAAATATCACATCATCATTCTTCTTGGGATCATTGTTGGAATCACATTGAGTGATATCTTGGATATTATCATCCATGCCTGTATCTAAGTTAATAGGCTCATCATCACTTTCTTGATTGTCTAGAGCAATATGCCGAGGACTTGCATTATCTGTCTCCTCCTCTCTGTGAGGTGTATTTGTGAGAAGTAATTGCTTCTCAACACTTGTTGACTCTATCGGGAGATCCAGGAGATGTCTCCATTTGGTTTCTGTCATTGAATCTAGTTCTATAAACTTGCTCTCTAGTACTTTGTAAACCTTTATTTTGGCTACAAATTTACTTGAGTGCTTCTTTAGCACTTCTTGTATCTCTTCAAATTTGGATTCAGGAGACATCAGTCTCACAAGAACTCTTTCTCTTGCTTCTCTTTCTATTTTCAAGGCATACAACCACTGTTGGTATACCCTTTTACCTAGCTCTTCAGGTATTTGATTTACAAATTCAGTTGGGGCATATTTGTTTTTAATCATTGATTTTATGATTGCTTCCTGTATTTTATTTTGATCCTCTGGATTCAGTGTATCCCACTGCCTGATCTTTTTATCAGTCATTGTGTCATGGGTAGCAATAGATTTGGTAGCTTCATCTACCGTTTGGTTTCTGAAGTTCTTCTTTACTACATCTAGTTCATCATCTTTGGTGTCATCCAAGTCAACCTGTGTCATGAAAAACCTTTTTCTCTTCTTTGCGGTGTGCTTTTGACAGGTTATTCTCTTGTTCTTTTTGTTGCCTACTTCCTTATATAGGTCCGTACTTGACCTTTCTTAAGTGGAGTGGTATCGGTAGCAGCAGTTTGACTTCGTGTTCTTTGCTTCTTTGTAGGAGGTGGAGATGGAGGTGTATCAGATTTAGTATCCTCTGTATATGATTTCTTTTCTTCTATCTCTTTACCAATGGTGCCATGTTCATTAGTTTCCTCTTGTTGATCTTGCTCTTCTTTTGAGACCAATAGAATCTTCTTGAGATTCTTAATCATTTTATCTTTCTTTTTTATAGTCTTCTTGACTTCTAGGCCATGTTTTATTTTAGATTTGGCCTCCTCATATGCTCCAAACCTTGGTTGTTTCTTATCAATGGGATCATTGAGTAGTGCCTCAATTGTACTTGTAGCTAGATCAATATTGATCTCATAGTCTGATGATGATAACCAAGCTATTCTTGGTACAACCGGTTTGATATGTGTGAAGTCTATGTCTGTCATGAAACATATCTCATCTTTGTGTTTTTCAACTAGTTGCTCAGGAATCCTAGTTCTTTCCATCATATTTTCCTTGAACTCAAGGAAGTATGCAGACATGATGGACTCAAAGTTGTCTCCTAGTGACTTAATCAATTCACTAATCGGATGGGTTACCGGTTTGGTAGAGTCCCATACAACTTTTCCAACTGAAGGAAAGTATTCTTGAAAAAAGAAAAATATACACATGATAAGTGATCCAAACTTACATGTGTTGTTCTTTGAAGACCTGATTTTGATCATATTTTGATCAAGTTGTTTTAGTAGGATCTCACATAGATCCATCTGAATTCCCTTTGTTACAATCTTGTAAGTTGTGCTTACTACTGTTGCAGAAATGTTGTTCATTTAGCTGGCCTAAATTTTTTTGTAACCAATAACACATGCACCAAATTTTAACTCTTTGTCGGTGATTGTGTTTAGTTTGAGACCTCTATTGTCTCCTTCTGTATTGGTGAGTTTTGTAACTTCTTTCATGGATGGATGCTTGTGTTCCCTAGGCTTGTCGGTTATCAGATAACTAGTGACAGCATGAAGAACATCCTTTGTTATTTTCTTGGGTTGGTCTAGCCATAGTTTTTTGTCATGCATCCTGCTCAAGACTAACTTAATCCATTCTATCTTGAATTCCCTCAGGAAATGTAGGGCATTGGTTAACCCTTTGACCTCCAAGTGTTTGTGTTCTTCTTTCAGTTTTCCTTCATCATCACATAGCTTCTTATAAGCTTCATCCATTTCTAGATCACCTATCACTGCGATCTTGCAGTGAATGTAAGACCTAACATCTTCTATGAGAAAAACCCTAGGCAGGATTTTTGAAAATGCACCGACTTCATCGGGTTTCGATGCAATTTCTGGATAGATATTGTATTTAGGTTCTACACATGTGCTATTCTTGATTAGTCTCACCACATTCTTCTTTTCATTCTTCAACTTAGCAGTTATGGATGTGGTTGCCATTGTTTTTCAAGTACTTAGGGTTTTCTTGAAATTAGGGCTTTTCTTGACAAAACAATAACAAAGATCTTTTCAGTGTCTTTGGTACTTACTTCGATTGATAATGGTGATGAGGAATCTATTCTTTATGTGCTGAATCGATCTGTAGATGCTTCTTCTCTCTACTCTTTAATCACTTTTGATGTTGCTCTACTTTCTCTTCAAATCGCGGGTGAAAAATGAAGTTGTCCCATCGACTATTTATAGAATTTTTGACCTAAGTCCTTGCAATAAATGCTTAACAACTCATCGAGATGAGAAGACGGGTTTCATCGGGAGAATGTTCCCAATCATTGTTGGTGAAGATATGATGCTTAGGGTAGTTGTTTAACCACTTTGATGTTACTAATGGATATCGGTGTTCTTTCATGACTACTTCTGAACTTTGCCTTTTTACCGACGGTCGTCGGGTTATATTGGCAGTTTACCATATTTACTTAGAGTACCGACAATTATCGATAAGCGTAAACAACTCATTATTGTGTTCACCGATGATTTTTGGTAAGTGTTTACTGATGGTGTTGCATTCTTAGATTAGTAACAAGTAAAGTAGTATGCATCTTTGGTTTATGCAGATTTTGATTATCTATCAATTTATATAACGGAATTGATGCAAAATATAGCTTGGTATAGTGCAGTTCCATACTTACTTGTTCAGCTTAAGTGGGGTTGGTGGTGTCATTGGATCCATTGGATGGGGTGTCACCATTTGCATTACTTGGTCCAGCTTCATCATTGCTTGAAGCTTTTATCCACATTTTGTCTCTTGCCCTCCGGATATCTTCAATGGTGTTGCCATTGGGATATGTGCTTGTTTCTGTCAATCTATCTTTACAATATTTCTTGAGATAACCAACTTTATGATAGTGTAAGCATGCCATTCCAGGGTTTGACCAGCCTCTAGACCTTTTGGTCCATGCTCTCATGCAGTTTGCAACAATGTGACCATATCTACCACATGTTGTACAATTTGTCCAAGTGTTGTAATCCCATACATATTGATAACTGATTCTCTTTGGCTGATAAGGAATTTATTTACCTTTTGGCTTCCATGCTTGCCTTTTCCTTTTCTAGCATTCTTCAGATGTGTTCCCATTCATCTTGCATGTAGGAAATTATTTTTCCATGTAGTTTTCCTTCTTTGGCTTTTCTATCTTGATCTTGCATTCATAAGCCTTATGTCCTTTCTTGTTACATTTATAACAAAATCCTATGAATGAAGATGTAGGTGTAGATTTGGGAGTACCTTTTATTTTACCTCTGCATGCATTTGATGTGTGCCCTTTCTTTCCACAGTGCTTGCATGTTTGCTTCCTTGGTCTTGGATTTTCATAGACATTCTTTGGATTTGATGATTCTCCATTTTTGGTAAAGCCTATACCGCTATTGCTGTTGACTCTTCGTTGTCCTTCAAGAAACTCATCCATTCTTTTATTGCTTTCTTCAGCCTTTCTGATAATCTCATTGTGTTGTTGTTGAATTCTAGCCTCATGCTTTAGCTTTTCATTTTATTATCTTAGTTCACTGATAATCTGTATTCTCTCAATGAGTTCCACATTTATTCTGTTTGCTTCTTGATAAGGATAATTTGATTTGTGAGATCATGGTGATGCTCAACATATCTTTGAATTTCCATTTCCTTTTCCTGTAGTTTCTTTGAAATCTTCCTTCTATCATCAATAGCAAGTGTTCTCTATGTCTCAGCTTGTCTGGCAGAACTCATCACATCAATCATTCTTACCATCTAGGTCTCTTAACTAATTTACAGCATCTTTATTTGCTCTGTCAGATGTAGGTTGATCTCCTTTAGATTTGTGATGTTCTCTTCTGATGTATCTGATATATTACTTGCATTTGATCCTGAAGTTTCAAAGAAATATGGAATCTCTTCTTCTTGATAGTCTTTTTCATTGTTCCATGTAGCCATACCTTTTCTTTCATTCAACAGCTCTCTCATTTCAATTCTTGCTTCTTTATACTATTCATAGAACATCTGTATCTCAAGCTTTTTGTTCTCAATATTCTTATCAAGTTTGTACTTCTCCATTGTATGATCTTTGCTCTTAAGCCTTTAAGCTTTTTGAGAAGATACTCATCTCTGATACCAATTGTTGGAATTAATGGGAAGTAGTACTGAGAGGGGAGGGGTGAATCAATACCTCTAAAACTTTATCACCTTACACAATTTATCATTAGTAATCATTCAATTCTGATTTACCAACCATTACTGTTATACTTTCTTATGTGTCTATTGTTTTTTAATAATCCTTAATAGTTTTCATTCATTCATAAAAACATTCATGAAATTGACAACACATAATACAAGATATGGTATCGCAGAAAACTCTTGTTAGGAAGTAAAAACTGCGGCGGGGATGGCACCCACAAAACTTCACTATCTGTAGAATGGAAGGGAGCCGATTAAGGCTTACAATTTGATCACTTCTGATGATCTACCCTGTTAAGAGTATTAATGTGGAGACCTATTAAGATCTACTCTGTTAAGAGCTTTAGCAACATTGATTTAAGTGTGCACTCAGTTATGAGTTTTACAATAGGACGGTTAAGCCCACCTTTATTGAAAGGATTTCATTAGTGTACTACACTTGTTAGAATGAGTACAAATGTTGACCTAACTATATGCAATCTACTATTGCTGATTTACAGATCCATTAAAGCCTTTACAATAATAATATCACCTTAAGTGATTGATGAATACCTTTTCTCTACTTGTTGGTAGCCTCTATTCTATTCTTGAAAACTGATTTGAATCTGTTTGTGTTCTTCTGCATGAATTCTCTATCTGATCTTTAGTTTCTCTTTGTGGCTACTATCTTCATTAAACAACTCCAATTCTCAATGGATTGAGCACATATTTATACAAGTGTTTAACCTATCTTGGAATTCATGATTTTCAATGTTAACTCTTAGATCCAAGGTTTACAACTTGACCTTGATCTTTAGTTTGCATGTTTTAAAATAGTAAAACAATTTAAAACAATAAATATTGCATTTCTTCCTTCGCACATAATGGATTTAAAAGAAAATAAAGAAGTTATAAATACAACTTCAGTGATTTATCTGATGTGGAAAGTCAGATCCACTTTTTGCGGGATGTAACTGACTGTCGGTTTGAGCTTGTAGTCTGTCGACGTTCCTTGACTGAACTGTTCATCGGGTTCCCTATATCTGTTGGGTACCTCTCTTTGTGGTACTGTTAGGTAGCACTATTGTTACTCATTGGGTATCATTTACCTTTTTTTCATTGGGTAACACTTAACAGTGTTTGTCAGGTGACCTTAGCATCGGATAGTGTTGTGCCCTGTCTATCGGTATAGAGTAAACCGATGGTGCAGATCATGTTTTTCTTCTAAGTATACTAATGGAAAAATATAATACCTTCAATCACTTCAAAGGTGTTTAAATGAGCATATATCTTAAGATAAATCCACAACTATTTCAATTGTGTTGAACTTTTCAAATGACAGACCGATTGATTGTGGCCACAATCAATTGAATTTAACCATGCAAGATGAAAAAGACCAAATGATAAGAAAAGTGTAAATTTAATCCAAAGTATGCAACATCAAACAATCACTTTGAAGAAAATCAAAATATTTTATTCAAGGGATTAATAAAAAATGAAGTTGAGTCAATTCCCACATATGAAAGAAAAAAGAACTTATCTTTATTGATTATGAAAAAATAGTACATCCAGGTCCATGTTACAGTTATTGATCAAATCTATCCCATCTGAATAATAAAGATGATGATAATATCCCCCCTCATATTGATTTTGGTATCCTTATTTATATTAAGTCCAAAGGATGCGAACAAGCTTCAGATCAATACGTCTTTTCATAATTAAAACCTTATCCTAAGATCAACAACTGAATAGTTACAATTACAATTAAAGAATGATTAATCATCCTTGTTTGACAACAATTGTCGACCAATTAGGTTTCATAGTAATAACTTAACAAATTCTTTGTAATATGTCTGAGACAATAATTAAATAATGCTTTTGTATCATGATCATCATGGTACTTTGACCATATACTTATCCATAAGCATCAATATAAACTCCGCATGATATCAGATATTATCCCTAGTATATTAAACAACTTTGACGACAAGAATCATATCATTAATGTTGTTGACCTCCTTCTGGTATCATATATCTTCATGAACATTCTTCAATAAATATCTGCATGTGATAATCTCTCTTAGTTGCAAATATTACACTATCTCAAATATATCCATGGTATCCACCACCTTTGAAATCCCTTTTGACTATCACAGAAACGTGGCATCATCATGTAATGCCTTAATGGATAAAAGTCTTGCATCTCCTGATCAAAGGAACATGCCTACTATTAATTCTTTGTGTGCTTTAATCAATGATTATGTTTCTCATAGTTTGTGGGTCCAGGACGTGTGTCACCATCTCATAATGCCGCAATGATTAAAGATCGATCATCTTCTGCTTTGAGGCATCATTCCTACAATAGATCTATCTTCATTTGACCATAGATCTTCTTTGTTTTGTTTCTTATAAAAGGCAGTTCATGTACACGTACTGGCATGTTGTGATGCCTTTGAAGATTAAAGGTCATGAATATCTTGCTTGGCAGAAACTCGCCAACTGGAGATGATATCAAATCTCCATCAAAGATTAACCATTGATCTTCATTCTTCATAGCTTAGTCTTCAGTGGGGCCGAGACACGCATCATTATATCGCAATGCCTCAATGGTTAAAAGATCTGTAACTTGTCATTCGAGGGATGCCTATCATTGGATAAATCTTGACTTGATCAATGTATTAACTTGCTCTTTGACCTTAGTCAGTCAAGATCTCATCTGATACATGGCAAATTTTCGTGATTCCGTGATGGGTAAAGGATGTCCAATTTTTGATCATGGGATTATGATAACCGTTGATTAACTCTGAACTTTAACTGTGTATCTGCGCAAATAATAAAACAATAAAAAGCCTATGGAAAATATAAATAATGGCTATATTATGAAGTTAAATATGAATATGAAAGCTAAAAAATATTAGAGTTAGATAATAATATAATTTATGAAATAAAAACCATGAAATATTGTAAATCATAATGATAAAGGTATACAATATACTTCCCTGAGCTGTATAGATTTGTAAATTTAACCTGAAAATTTGGGTTCCACCACTGGGAACACATTGAGCCAAAAACATGTGAAGCTTGTTGGATCTAGAAATAGCTTGATGTAAAGCAATGAAACTGTCTCATGGATCATAATCAATTCTGAACTTGATTGAATGAATAATGATTGAATTTTGAAGATATCAGCTCTGGACTTGATTGAGCGAAGACTAATAGTACCAACTTTGAGCTTGATTGACACAAGATCAATATATATTTGAAGATATCAGCTCTGGACTTCATTGAGTGAAGACTGATAAAAGATTTTGAGCATTCATCTTGATGTGAAGTGATGAAACTGAATGTCCACCCTCTAAGCAGATTTCCTAATTTTGGATTAGGTTTGAATGATGAATCAACCTTATGTGGTGCAATGAGATTTGATTGTCATTTGATTGATTAATTAGGATAATTGACTTGATATGGGTCTCGATGAAGCCAATTATTAAATTGGGAGGAGTTATCAGATTGATATGGTGCGATGAACCTGATATGCCCCTAGAGATTTAGATTTGTTGCATGATGATAAGAATCACTTGATTGATCTTGATTTAAGTCAGGGCTTGATGCCCCTAGAGATTGAATTTTGTTGATGTGAATCAAATTGTTGATGTCATGGTCCTGCCCCCTCGGGAGCAAAAATGAAAGGAGGGGAGGCACAAGCCTGATAGATCAAAAAGCATTGAGAATTTTGAGATGCAAGCCTATTTGAGGTCTGGTTGACCAAGTTTGACTAGAATTGACTTAAGTTGAATTTTGGATTTAAGTGGGAAGTGCATAAGAAAATTGATAAAGAGGGATCTTAGATCGAAATCCTGTAAGAAAAGCATCAACGATCAACTGGATTTGTGAAAATAGGTTAATTTACATTTTTGAGTATCAAAAGGTCATCAGATTTCAATTTTAGTCCCGAAAATGGATTCAAAGTAGTCCAACTAGCTGAGGGTACAATTTTCACATCTAGCAAGGCACTTTGAAAATTGGGTCAAAATCTCTATATAAGGCTCAGAGGGGTCATTTCAAATCATTTTCACCATCCACATTTGAGTTTTGAGAAGCTTCTCTGAGCAAAAATGGTGGGCCATGTAGAAAATCATCAATTCAAGCGCATGTGGAGGTACAAATGGCCATGAGACTACCCGCCTCCAGTGAGTAACTGATAAACTTCACCTTCACATTCAATTTTGCAAGTTTTTCATAGATTTTTCAATGGTTTTCACCGTTTTAGGTTGTAGGGTCCCGATTCATCGTACGACGCGGTGTGAGGGATTGTATGACAAACTAGAAAACTATCTTTTGTCTTCTGAGGCTATTAGATTTGTTGCACAAGGACCACCCACCTGTCATATGAGCACCTTCATACAAGCCCATTCTATCACATGGCACCATTAGTTTTGTCATTTAGGCTTATTTTGTCGTATCATATGTAATCTTGACTCATACGATTCTTGGTGTCAGTGCCCCTTTTATTTACTTTGTCATTTGGGAGACAATGACACTTGTTTCAAGATTTCTCTTGTTGATTGCATGTTTTTATAATTTTACAGCCTGTTTAGTAGCTTATCTAATTGTTGCATATTGAATGTAGCTTATTTTGATGTCATTATTGATGCATTTCCACTATTTGTCTTCTTGCAGGTAAATTTACCAGATATTCAATTTTGATCCACCTATCCTCCTACCATGCGCTTGGTGAGGAACTTGTCCGATGATTAGAGAGGTCATTTGAGAGATTGTGGATTTTGATGGTTGACCCAAATGCATGACATCTGTGTGAACCATGGACTATTGACAAATTTGGTGGAGAGATTCTATGGAATAATTTTCACTTTCCGACTGGGGAGATGACCATCACTCTCAAGGGCATATACAAGATTCTTTGGGTTCCATTTGTTGGAGAGCGGATAGAGTATGACACATCATCACAACTGGGGACTTAAGTGTTAGAATAGTCCCAAAGGATAACTGAGAGGGGGGGTGAATCAGTTATCAGTAACTTTACTTCTTTCTTTCTTCTTTAACTTTAGAATACAATAAATTAAATGCACATTCAGATAACACAGTACACAACACACAATTTGATTACAAGGAAACCAAATGGTAAAAACCCCGGTGGGAATTAGCACCCACAATGAACTATACTTGTTCATAGTAATCCCTGTTAGAAGATAGTTCAACCCTGTTAGGAGTTTTACTTTACAATGCAATAAGTGTAGTGACCTGTTTAAGGGTCTGACCCTATTAGGAGTCTTTTACAAATAACCCTGTTAAGGGTGAGGACTCACTGTCCAAAAGCTCACTGCTTCAATGGTGAAGGCTACAACCTTCTGTAGAACAGATATGCACTATATCTGATAATGAACTGTAGAGTATACCTACTATCTTGATCAGTTCCAATGTGTTATAAACTTTTACTTCTTCTTCACATAGACTCTTGATGAATGAACCACAAGAGATATTTTTCTATGTACATTTTCTGTCTCTTTTTGTATTATTCACACAGCGTATCACAAATGACTTGCTATAAGTATCTTCCTCAAATTATGAGATCATGGGGCCTGTAATAAAACTCTTCATAACATCCTTGTTGGCTTCACTAAGCATGCAAACAATATTAAGTCCGCACAACACAAACTGAATAGATGCGACGATTCACTAAGTTGGCCTCACCAAATTAACTCTAACTTTGTAATCTTCTTGAAACATGTTAGGCGCCTTTAGATAACAATCATAAACTCATAACTAATCATGAATATACACACACATATCCTGAAGATAGGAACAACTCAAGAAACACATTAAATACATCAGCTCTGAACAAATACTCTTCCAAAACTGTAACTCCCAATAACATAATTACACAACTTGACTCAAACATCATATTTGGATCTGTGTGTATGAACATAACATAGTAAACATGTCTACAACATGTATCTAACCATGCAAGGCTTGATATCATCATTCTGATAAGTATATGTATAGAATCACTACTGTGTATTATATGTTGTCATCAATGACAAACATACAATCAATCAACTACACAGAAAAAAATCTCCAACAATCTCCCCCTTTGACATTGATGACAACATATGATATTAAAAACATCTTCAGCACATGGTGTCTTCTTTCTTTTACAATCTTCTCAATATCCTCATCAAAGATTCCTATACACTGCTTTAGTTCTTCTGACTATTTTTATACTCCCCCAGAGTATATGCTCCCCCTTACTATATACTTCCCCTTTGACATCAATGGAAAAGGGTGCCATAAAAAATTAGGCACAGGTACTACTCCAGAAGTAGAGTAGTCAACCATTCATCAGTCACAAAGGACTGATGTTCTTCTTGTATTCTCTAATCAGACTTAGGAGAGGGAATTAATCCCAACTTCTCTCTAAGATACTCAAAAGTATCCTTTGATAAAGGTTTTGTGAAAATATATGCCAAGTGTTCTTTGGTGCTCACATAGTCCAATTTCACTTCTTTGTCTACAACTTTTTCTCTTAGAAAGTGGTACTTGATCTCTATTTGTTTTGTCTTTGCATGCATCACAGGGTTTTTAGATATGTTAATAGTGCTAGTGTTATCACAGTGAATAACAATAGGATAATCAACCTAAATGCCAAAGTCTTTAACCATCTGCTTGATCCAAACCATGGTCGAACAATTCAGTGCTGCTGCAACATATTCAGCTTCTGTTGTTGACTGAGAAATACAGTTCTTCTTCTTGCTTGTCCAAGAAACCAACCTGTCTCCAAGAAATACTGATCCTCCTGACGTACTCTTCCTATCATCAATACAACCTGCCCAATCTGCATCTGTATACACATGAAGTTGTACATTCTCTAATTTAGGATACCATAAACCATAATCTATAGTTCCCTTTAGATATCTGAATATCCTCTTGATTTCCATTAAGTGATTCTACTTGGGTTCAGCTGCAAATCTTCCAACAATGCCAACTGCATTAGATATGTCAAGTCTAGATGAGTTAGATAAATGAGTTTTCCAATCATAGATTTGTACAATGTCTTATCAATTGCTGTGGATCATCATCTTTTGAAATCTTGTTTCTTGTTATCATAGGGGTGCATACTGTCTTATAGTCTTCCATTTTAAAGGTCTTCAATATTTCCTTCACATATTTTGACTGATTAATGAATATACCTTTATCTATCTGCTTTACATTTAGTCCCAAAAAGTATTTTATAGGACCAATCATGTTCATTTCAAATTCATTTTGCATTTCTTTTGCAATTTTTTTACTAAGCTTGTCATTACCTCCAAAGATAATGTCATCAACAAATATGGCAACTAGTAGTAATCCATTAGGTGTCTCTCTTGTGAATAGGTTACAATCTACTGCACGTTTCTTGAATCCAATCTTGGTAAGATAACCATAAAGTATCTCATACCAAGCTCTTGGGGCCTGTTTAAGACCATAGAGTGCTTTGTTCAATCTGCATACCATGTCTGGTTTATCTGAAAGATTAAATCCTTCAGGCTGTTCTATGTAGACTTCTTCCTTCAAGTCACCATTCAGAAAAGATGATTTTACATCCATTTGATAAACTTTAAAGTCTTTGAATGTTGCATAGGCCAAGAACAATTTAATGGCTTCCAGTCTGCTCACATGGGTAAATGTATCAGTGTAGTCTATTCTTTCTCTCTGTGTATATCCTTTACATACCAATCTTTCTTTGTTTCTTACTACTGTACCATCTTCATTCATCTTGTTTCTGAATACCCACTTTGTTCCAATCACATTTTTGTCACTGGGTCTATGGACCGATTCCCATGTATCATTTTTAATTATTTGATATAATTCTTCTTTCATTGCATTCTTCTAATCAGAATAATTACAAGCATCTTCAACACTTAAAGGTTCAATCTGTGAAAGTAAACATACCTCTTCATCTATTGATAGACTTTTTGCTTTTGATCTTGTCAAAACACTACTGCTCTGATCTCCAATGATATCATCTTTAGAGTGGTATCTAGATGTGAATTTAGGAACCTTAGGTGTTACTTCTTCTTCTATAATCTGTGATTCTTCTCTGCTTGATTCAGGATCATTGCATGAGACATCAATGCAATCAAACATTTCTTCAATAATAGTATCTTTGTTGCTAGGCCTGGGTTCATCTTCAATCATAGGTGCATATTCATAGTATCTCTCTTGAACCATAGACTTCTCATCAATTTTTACTTGAGTACTTTCAATTACCTTTTTCAATCTCAAATTGAAACATCTGTATGCTTTGCTTTTTGTAGAGTAACCAAGGAAAATACCTTCATCACTCATGGCATCAAACTTACCGACACCATCATTTGTCTTGATGTAGCACTTGCTACCAAAGATTCTGAAATACTTTACTATAGGTACATTACCAAACCAAAGTTAATAGGGTGTCTTATATGTGCCTGGCCTCAATTGAGATTTGTTGATAGTATAGACTGCTGTATTCATTGCATCTCTCCAATATGTGTGTGCAACTTTTCCTTCAATCATCATAGTGTGCATTGTATCAAGTATAATCTTGTTCCTCCTTTCTGAAATCTCATTCTGTTGAGGGGTTATAGGAGCACTTAACTATATTTTTATTCCATGTTCTTCATAGTAATCATAAAACTGATCAGAGGTGAACTCTCCTCCTCTATCTAATCTCAAACATTTCAGTTTTAATCCAGATTCATTCTCAACCTTAGCTTTGAATATTTTTAACTTCTCAAAGGCTTCAAATTTTTCCTTTAAGAACACAACCCACATCATCCTTGAAAAATCATCAACAAACAAAATGAAATACCCTTCTCTGTATTATGATCTTGTTTGATTAGGACCACATAAATCTGTATGCACTAGGTCCAATTTTTTTTCAGCTGAGTTCTGCTTGCTTTTGAAAGAACTCCTTACATGCTTTCCCATAACACATTCCTTGCACATTGTGTCAATAGGTCTAGCAATACTTGGAAGGTCTCTGACTGCCTTGACATTACTTATCTTTACTATGTTATCAAAATTGATATGATAGAGTCTCTTGTGCCATAACCAATTGTCATCCACTCTTGCAATAAAACAACTTACATATGAATTGAGCTGAAAAATATTACCTTTTGTTTTGGAGCCTGTTGCAATCACGTCTCCATCCTTGTTGTTAATGATGCACTTTTTTTCTTTGAACTCCAATGGATAACCTTTGTCAAGTAGCTGTCCAACACTTAGCAAGTTATGATGTAATCCATCAACATACAGAACATCATCTATCTTGTTCTTTCCATCCAAAGTGATAGAACCTTTGCATATGATAGTTTTAGGAGTGTTATCTCCAAATCTAACCATACCACCTTTGTGTTTGTATAAATGAACAAATCTATCTTTGTCACCTGTCATATGGTGAGAGCATCCACTGTCAATGATCCAATCAGTTCTGATGTCTACTTTGGAAATTAGGGATAACTCTTGTTCCTCTTTTTCACTTGCAATCTCCATTTCCTTGAGAAACTTTTCCATGTCTCTAAGGGAAACGAATCCAATTTCATCTTCTCCTAAATCTTCATCAGTTACACCTTCTTCAGCATGGTAACATTCCTTGTTATATTTAGGTTTGTAATCAGATCTAAACTTTTTGACTCTTGTGGGACACTTAGATGCAAAGTGACCAATCTTGTTGCATGAAAAACATTTGAATGGAAGCTATCCTTCATATTTTCCTTTTCCTTTCTTTTCTCTTTTAGAAATAATAGCAATGATATCTTCTAGTTCTTCATCAACTTCTTCTTTCTCATTATGACTAGAGATATGTAAGGATTTCTTACCATGGACTGAGGCTTTGAAAGTAGTTTCACTTTTAGGTTTAGTCTTCAATATTGATATCTCAAATGCAGAGATTTTTCTGATCAAAGTCTCTCTCTTCAAGTCTTGTGAGAATTTCATGGTTTCCTCTAGAATTCTTATCTTGTTTTCATAGTCTGATGTTAAGGTAGTTAACAACTTGTCCATTATATCTTCTTCTAATATTTCTTCACCATTTTTTCTGATTCCAGAGATTGCTTCATTTATCCTTTGATTGTAGGCTCTAATGTTATCTTCAGGTAACATCTCAAGACTATTGTATTTCTTTTTCTATGTCTTCCTATGTGCATTCTTTGCTTGAATATCTCCTTCAAACATTTCTTCTAAATACTTCCATATGGTGTATGCTCTGTCAATTTTCTTGATCTCAGAAAATTCACTGTCGGATAGGGCACTGATCATGGCTTCTTTAACAATTACATTATTGGTAAATGTTTCCTTTTGTCTATTAGTAGCATCATCCTTTGAAAGGTCTTTCAAAGATGGAATAACAAATTCTTCTGTAGCTATCTCAAAGATCTCAAAGCCAACACACTGTAGATGTGTTATCATTTTGTTTTTCCAATCTAGATAATTTTCTCCATTGAGAATACAATAAAGTAAATGCACATTGAGATAACACAGTACACAACACACAATTTGATTATGGGGAAACCAAATGGTAAAAACCCCGGTGGGAATTAGCACCTACAATGAACTATACTTGTTTATAGTAATCCCTGTTAGAAGATATTTCAACCCTATTAGGAGTTGTACTTTACAATGCAATAATTATAGTGACTTGGTTAAGGGTCTGACCCTGTTAGGAGTCTTTTACAAATAACCCTGTTAAGGGTGAGGACTCACTGTCCAAAAGCTCACTGCTTCAATGGTGAAGGCTACAACCTTTTGTAGAATAGATATGCACTATATCTGATAATGAACTGTAGAGTAGACCTGCTGTCTTGATCAATTCCAATGTGTTATAAACTTCTACTGCTTCTTCACATAGACTCTTGATGAAGGAACCACAACAGATATTCTGCTTTGTACATTTTCTATCTCTTTTCATATCATTCACACTTAGTGTATCACAAATGACTTGCTATAAGTATCTTCCTCAAAGTATGAGATCATGGGACCTATAATACAACTCTTCATAAAATCCTTGTCGGCTTCACTAATCATGTAAACAATATTAAGTCTGTGCAACACAAACTGAATAGACGCAACACTTCACTAAGTCGGCCTCACCAAATTAACTCTAACTTTGTAATCTTCTTGAAACAAGTTAGGCACCTTTAGATAAAAGTCATAAACTCATAACTAATCATGAATATACACATGCATATCCTAAAGATAGGCGCAAATCAAGAAACATGTTAAATACGTCGGCTTTGAACAGATACCCTTCTAGAAATGTAACTGCCAATAACAAAATTACACAAATTGACTCAAACATCATATCTGGATCTGTGTGTATGAACATAACATATTAAACATGTCTACAACATGTATCTAACCACGCAAGTCTTGATATCATCATTCTGATAAGTACATACATACTCACTACTGTGTATTATATGTTGTCATCAATGACAAACATACAATCAATCAACTGCACAGAAACAAATATCCAACAACAGGCACTGATCTAGGTGTTCCATGATCACACCATCTTGGACAAGGACATATCCTAGGATGACTTGCAGAGCCAATATGGTACTGATTATCCACTTGAGTGTGTTATATGAGGATTGATAGGTTTCTTCTTGATGGCTGACAAGATCTAGTAGGGGTTTCATTGTGGATGGGGTAGGGTGCTGGAGAGATTGGTGACCCATCCAGGGCAGTTGGGTTGGGGCTAGCACCTTCTTGCACATGTGTATCAGGAGATGCACAAGGTTACCTACATGGGAGCCTGAGGGATAGCTGCATGAGTACTTGTTTTACAGATATGGACCTCAGAGAACCTTCCCATATGTAGGTGAGTGATAGATGATCCATGACAAAGTGGACAACCCTATGTATACAAGTATATAGGTTTCCTGACGCAACCCCACCTAGGGAAGACCAAGTATTTGAGGTGTCAGTTGGATGATCTCATCTTGGTGGTTTGGAGACCATATGTAGGGATAGAGGCCTAGACTAACTGGAGAGATTAGCGGAGAGATTTCTTCATTTCATGTCCTTTTCTTGGGAGGACATCTAGTGTTGTTGAGAACTTCATAGTAGGCAGAGTACTACGAAAATATGGTTGTCCATAGAGCATACCTCAAGAGTCCATAAGCTATGCTTGATTTTTTGATGTGGAGCATCGAGGGTGGTTTGTGATATTGTCTCTAACTCTCTATACACAGGATCTGATAGGTTTACATAGGCTGACTTGGGATTATCTGGAGGATATTGCAGATGCGGGGGTCACACAATAGTACAAGGATCATTTTGCATGACATCCCTTCCCGAGATTCACATATCTGACAGAGAGAGCACCATAGATTGAGGAGGGAGATGCATCAGAGAGGGAAGGTGGAAAGAGGGGTCTAGGACCATAGATGGGTCCAAATCCTTCCAGAGCAGCTGGTGTCTCAGGTGCCAGAGTTGGTCAGTAGTGACAATGTGGAGAAGGAGGCACCCTTGGTTCAGTTAGAGTTGAGATACCTGCGGCACATGTTGACGCGGAGATGAGAGATGTCCAGTTGGATCTCAGTTTAGATGAGGCAGTCAGACAGGTACACCAACTCTGATATGTACAGGCTGAGGGGGATGGAGTCCCTAGAGAGAAAATACCTCAGGATATGATAAGGACATTGAGGGGACGGGTTTGAGCATTACAAACCCAAATTGTAGTAGCGTAGTTCCAGATCACGCAACAAGATAGAGTGTTTGTAAGCCAAGATAAGAGAGTCTAGGGGCTCTAGAGTCAGGTGATATATCATTGTAGTAGGGTATCCTACTATGTAGCAGCATATAGTGCAACAATTCCTGTGGCATAGCAGGTGCCACCATATTCTCATTACTTGGCACGATCTGAGGGAGCAAGCCCTCTACCTAGAGAAGATGCTCCTCCACCTCCACCCCATGATAGTGGTGAGGGAGGAAGAGAGACCTGAGTATCCCCTTCTTGTCTTATCCTCTTCTAAATTTTGAGATCCATTTGATTGTATATTATTAATTTGCATCGAGGATGCCCATTTTTGCTCAAGTTTTAGAGCACACCTTTTGTATACATCGAGACTTTGAGATATATATATATATATATATATATATATATATATATATATATATATATATANTGAGATATATATATATATATATATATATATATATATATATATATATATATATATGATCGTCTTTGTGCTCCATGTGTTGTCTTTCATTTCTTTATCTGTTACTAATGAATCTATTGATCTTTGAATATCATTATTTTTGAATAGTTTAGAATCTTGGAACATGTATGCAGATAGTATCTTTTCTTCATAGATGATATACTTAGACCATGTTTTTTTCTTACTGTGATGAATATATATCTTGTTCTGTTTCTACTGACAGTTTGTGCATAGATAGATAACCTCAAGGAGATAACATTCAATGGATCACTTCAGCAAAGGATTCAAGGAAGCAATTGGTTAAAGGAATAGCTTAATTCTGGAATTATTTTGTCAAGTTTTTTATTATAATGCTATTATGCAATCCTAGGAATGAAAATGAAACCTATGACATGAGTAGCCAAGTCACTAATTCTGGTAGTTCGTATTTTCATCATTAGGCGTTTGGGACATTGAAGCCAATACAACCCTTACTAGTGCTACTATGTCCATAATAATATGAATATGGCTTTAATCGTAGAAAATATGGGAGACAACATAAGCATATAGCTGGTATAGGAACTAGGATGACTTGAATATTATTTTTAGTTAATATTGCAAGGATACACCAATACCGAGGCATTTAGAGCCAAGATAACCATGAGTGCATTCTTACGTAAATAAGCATAATAACAAACAAGGAGATAGTCCCAACCTCACCTTAGCATGCAAGGAAGTAGGATCAAGGGATGTGAGGCTTATACACCTGAATATGGAATCTCTTACCACATACACCCTACTTGCTGTACACAAGGATCATTGGGACCACACCAACACGCAAAAATCAAAGAAAAAAGTATGAAATTCATTGATAAAAGACAATATCCAAGAAAAAGATCATCAAGCATTCAGTCTGTGTAAGTTGTTGATGTGGGTGTTGAGAAACACCGCTATGTTGGTTTGTTTGTTATTGTGTAAAGTTTAAGTGTTTTTGTCTGATGTGTGTTGAAAAGCACAGTTTTGTCCAAAATAGAGTGTTGAGAAACACTATTTGATTAAGGTGTTGAGAAACACTAGTGTGTCAGTGGCAAGCTATTTAGGTGGGTAGATGACCATGATAGAAAGGGAGGATTAGGACAACTGACAAGGTACACAGATGCAGGAACCAAGATGCAGCCCTAAGACTCAAGAGGTTGATCAGTTCCAAACTTAAGAGGTCAACTTCACTATTTGCACAAGGTCAAGATAGTCAAGCGACACGTTGATAGATGGAGTGTTGATTACAAGTGATGTCTCTTTTCCAGGTTTTCACTACTTGGCAAAATTTCTATTTTTTCTACCAAGGTGCTTGTTTCCAGGTTTTCACCAAGGCACTTTTTCTTGATTTTTTAATTTTTTTTGTATTTTTTTATCTTTTCATTTTTATCTTTTTTTCTTTTCTCTCTCTCTTTTTTTTTTCAATTGATGCATCAAGGTGCCTATTTCCAGGTTTTCACCAGGATGATCATTTCTTCAGGACTTTTTCCAAATGTTTTTGAGCTTTTCTTCTTTTTGTTGTTTTTGATATTTTTTCAGGATCATTTTCTCTGTACATGTACTGCTTAGGATGTCTAGCTGTAGAATTTATTCAAGTGGAGTGAGTTGATGGGATTAGTAAAAGTTTCCCCTTCTCGATTTGATAGTTGATAAGTTCCAAAGCCAAATGTTGCAGTGATCACAAAAGGACCCATCCAAGTGGGTTCAAATTTCCCCTTTTGTTCACAATGTTGCTGACTTTTTGGATTTCCAAACTATGAAGCATAAAAATATAAGTGTATTTAAGTACAATGAATGAAATGATAACACATGCACCCTCATAACACTTATATTTTTATCATGGAAACCCCTAGTTAGAGGGAAAACCACGGTGGGGATGACACCCACAATCTTCTCATTGTAGTAGAAAGGAGTGCTCTATTAGCAGCTTACAATATGTCACTTGCTAGGTGACACGCCCTATTAAGAGTGACTAATACCTTGTTATAAGTGTCTAATTTTCTATTACACACTACCTTGTTAAAGGATTTAATCCCACTATTACAATGTTCTCCTTGTTAAGGGATTTACCAGAAAAGTCTTATGAGAGACTACCCAGATAATCCTTAAAGGAACATAAGTTGTTATTAGTATACAAGGAAATAGTTTTTGAACCATCGGTTGCATGATCACTGAGTGATAGCATTCAGTCAAGCTCAGAGGTCACCAAAATAGACAAGCCTAGAGGTCACAAAGATGTCTTAGCATAGTGATCATTGAAATCAATGAACATCGATAACACTATCACCGAGAGCACAGTTCACAGAGTAACCCGAGACCACAGTTCACAAAGTAACTCGGGAGCATAGTCTACAGAGTAACCCGAGCACCAGTCTACCAAGAGACAATTTTATTCTCAAGAAAAGTGGACCTAAGATACACGTCAGCTAAAGCACTTAAGTCTTAAAAATAGCTTTATGCTTATCTATACAAACGTTTCTTGAGGATCAAGTAAAGCATAAGTAATGGATTTAATCAGTTTAACTAATTGTATACATGAAAACTAGGAGATCAAGGTCAAGTTATAAACCTTTTATCATAGAGTTTTTCTTGTAAAGTGTGAAACCTAATTAGGTCAAAACCTTTATATATATATATATATATATATATATAATCAATCAAGAACATGATGATCGTAGCCAGAGAAGACATCTATTGATCAGACAAAGAGTTTCATGCAGAAGGAGACAAAAGGAAGAATTCAGTTATGAAGAACTAGATTCAAGGCTATCGAGCAGAACAAAGGTGTTATTCATCACAACTAGGCGATACATAATTTTGTGAACTTAAAGGATCTATATTCAACAATTAAAGATTGCAATTTATCAGGTCATAAGTATTTTTGTCTACTCTCTAACAATTGTAGCAAATAGAATAAATCCTTCAAGAAAGTGGACTTAACAGTCTTATTGTAAATCTCTTAACCGAGTGCACACATACATTGTGTTGTTAAAATCTCTTAACCAAGTAGACTTAACAAGTCCAACATGGTACTCCTAACATGCTAAGATCATCAGAAGTGATCACAACTTGTAGCATTAATGGACACCTTCCATTCTACAGATAGTGAAGCTTTGTGGGTTTCATCCACACCATAGTTTTTACCTTCTAACATGGGTTTTCTGCGTTACCAATTCTTATGTCATGTGTAACTAAGTTTCATGAATGTTTCTATGATTGTTTACATGCACTTACATTTATGTTATGATATTACATGCATAAGGTAGAAAAACAATATGGTCGGTAATGCAAGAAAAGATTACTAAGGTTAATTGATAAAAAGATTTAAGGGTACTAATTCACCCCTCCCCTCTCAGTACACACCCTTCCATTATTCCAACAATTGGTCTCAGAGCTAGATCTCTTATTTGGAAAGTTTAAATCACTTGAGAGAAAATATCATACAATGAAGAGGTATAAGCTTGATCATAAGTTGGAGATATAGATTTTCTTTGAGAAATACAAAGATGAAAGAAACAAGATGAAAGAGTTATTGGATGAAAGAAAAGTCATGGCATCTCGCTACAATGAAATTGACTATCATGAAGAAGAGATACCTGATTTATTTGATTCATCAAGATCTGCATTTGGTATATTACATTTGACACATCTAAAGGAAGCATTACAATTTTGAATGAAATCAATCAACATCTGATTGAACAAGTAAAGGTACTACAGATCAGTCAAGAGAAATAGATGGTTAGAATGATTAATGTTATGAATAATGCTAGACAAGTTGAACAAGAAAGAACTTTAGCTATTGATGATAGGAGAAAGATCACTGAAAATTTGCAAGATAAATAAATTGAGATACAAAGACTTACTGAACATCACATTGAAATCACCAATCAAATAGTTCTTATGAGTCATGAGGCCAACCGAGTGAACATAGAAATTAATGGAAAAATGGAAGTTATTGGTGAACTAAGAGAAGAAAATGAGAAACTAAAGCATGAAGTGAGGATTCAACAACAACATAATTATATGATCAAGAAAGCTAAAGAAAGTACAAAAAGAATGGATGAATTTCTAAATGGACAAAGAAGACTCAACAACAATACCGGTTTAGGATATACCAAGCATGGAGAAGAATCAAACCAATTTGATCAAAAAGATGTTTATACAAATCCTAGAGCAATGAAGCATTCATGTAATCACTGTGGAAAACCAGGCCATACATCAAATGTCTACAAAAGAAAAGCTAAAGGTATTCCTAAATCTAATTCTACATTCATAGGTAATTTTTATAAATGTAACAAGCATGGACACAAAGCACATGAATGCAAATCTAAGGTGAACCAACCAAAGAAGGAATCCTACATGGAAAAATATTGCCCTACTTGGAAAATGCATGGCCACACATCTCATGAATACAGGAAAAAGAAAAGGTAAGTATGGAGTTGGTAACTCATATGTTTGGGATTACAACACATGGGTAAATTACACAACATGTGGTAGATATGGACACATATCTGCAAACTACATGAGGAAATGGATACAAAGATCAAGGAACTGGACTAACTATGGAATGACATGCTTACACTATCATAAGATCGGTCACCTAAGCAAGGACTATAGAGACCGAGTGACAGAGTCAGGCACTTTTACAAATGGAAACACTATTGAAGACATCAGGAGAATGAGAAATCAAATGTGGAGGAAATCTAAAAACAATGATAATGCTGGACCAAGCAATATAGTTGGTGACACCTCATCTAGTGGATTAGGTGATTCCACCACCCCCACCTAAGCAATGCAAGTAAGTATGGAACTGCAATGTATAAAGATATAATTTACATTAGCTCCAATATTCATTGATAAATATGCCAAATTATCATGAATGGAGATGCACTATGGTATTACTTGCTATGATTTTGTGAATCCATTCTCGTCGGTCAATACATACCGAACATTGTTGGTAAACATGTGGAAGACAATCAAGTCTTCGCTACATACCAAGCACCGTCGATGAAGATGTAAAAAGTACAACTAAGTTGTCACTTAGCTTGAGCATCTTTATTTCATCCACCGAGTGGTAACTAAAGCATTCAATGCACCACTTAGGTTATTTTCTATAAATAGGGCAACAAAGAGCTCATTCATTCACCAAGCGATAAAGTGAAAATAATAGAGCAAATAAAATTGAATAAGAGCGACAAGATTGTGAAATGATTCACAACAGATTCAAAGGCTACTCCAACAGATTTCAACCATCCACAACAAAGATCAAGTGAGTATCTAGACTCACTGAGCTAAAAGCTTATTTACAAGAAGCCATAAATATTTCACAAACAATGGTAACTACCTTGCGAGTCTCAAAGATCAAGAACACAAAGGACTCTAAGATCAACCTAATTAAGAACACAACCTGTGAGGAGCCTAACTATAAGTTTTGCCCTGAGGTTGCTTCTCAACCCGACGACAAGGGAGCATTTTCAAGTATACCTCCTAGGGTTTTGATTGTTGAAGATATTTATGCATATATCCATTGTAAGGTTGCAAAGATCAGAGATCTTGAGATTTAGGAAGCTTACCAGAATCTGTGTAAGGATGGAAACCTATGGGATGAATATAAGCACATAGAAGTGAAAGGGTTAACCAATTCCCTACTATTCTTGAAAGAGTTTAAAACTGAGTGGATATAGATAGTACTCAGTCAAGTACATAATGGGAAAATTTGGTTGGATGAACCAAAACCAATCACAAAGGATGTGATTCATGCTATAACAGGTTATCCAATAACCAAGAAGGTAAAAGCCCTAAAGCATCCTTCACGCCCTGACATTGAAAGTTAACAAGAGCCAAATGGGATGACAGAGGGTTGAAACTCAATACCATCACTGACCCTAAGATGAAATTAGGTGCATGTGTACTTGGATACAAGATATTCCAAGCTAGCAAATTAAATAGCATAGCATGTGGAGCAATTGACATAGCTTATAAGATTGTGAAGAAGGGACTTCAACTGGACTTATCTGAGCTACTACTAAAGAAACTGGAAGAAAATATGAGGACAATTGGATCAACCAAATCTAATACATGTAAGTTCGGTTCCCTCCTTATGTGCACATTCTTCTATTTTCAGAATTTCTTCCCTTCTATCGGTAATGTCACTTGGGACACAACCCGACCAATCACTGCACAAATAATTGACTTAATTAAGTCATTAGGATATAACTTCACATCTATAATGGATGCATATTTCACCACTTTCAAGGATAGAATGTAGAAGAGAATGAGAATCCCTATACCACTGGTTGAACAATACAAAGATGATATATGTTTCATAGTGGACACCGATACAACACTTATCAAACTAGTTGTACCAAGAACAACATGGTTAGCACCATTGGACTATGAGATCAACAGTAATCATGCTACAAAGGCTATTGAAGCCTTACTAAATGAACCAGTGGACAAATAATTGAAAATATTTGGCACATATGAGGAGGCCAAGTCAAGAATCAAGACTGGTTTAGTTATCAATAAAATTGACAGGAAAAAGACAAAATTGGTGAAAACACCTGAGAAGAAACTGTCAATAAATGATGAAGAATAAGAACAACAAGTAATATCATCGAGGGACAATCACCCATTGGTGAAGCTAAATAGATAAGTGACTCCGAGTCTACTAAATCAGATGCACCACTAGCCAAGAAAACAAGAACTACAAATGTGACAGCTGCATCAAGAACTAGGAGTAAGACTACAAAAGAGGTAGACTCACCACTCTTGAAGAAAGGAACATTGAGAACATATCAGAAAAGGAAGAATACATCATCTACCAGGAAATCAACACCAAAATAGAGAATGAAATATATAAGAGGAAAAGAAGACAAGGATGATACATAAAAGGATGAAAGAGAGCAAAGACTCCTAGAAGAAAAGGCTAAGATACCAAAAATGATTGATGAAATTGCTAATTCAATCATCAATACAGACAACATCTCACATCATAAAATTAGACAATGGACTACACTGTCTCCCAAGGATCAGGACAAGATAGAGGAAGCCATCATTAAGGAGATGATTTCTTTCAAGTATGTGTCCATACAATTCAATAACAAGATTCCACAAGAGCTGTAAGATAAAATAAGCAAGGTGGACTTATGTAATGCACACAGAGAAAAAACTAAGAGAAAGATCCTTAGTTACATTCATGCCTGAGTCTACAGTTTAATAGATTGATGAAACAATGAAGGAACATGCAAATAAATTTTCAGCAAAGACAAGAGCATACAATGTTCTGCAAGACAGGTTAGAAGAGCTTGATATAGAAAGCAATAAGATTTGGAAACAAATCTTTGATCCACCTAAGGAGGTACTAGCTATCACTGAGACAACTCATAATGAGGAAAAGGAGGCAACACTAAGCCTTGAGCATATCTTCATCAATGACACCGAGGATGTCAATCCGATTGAATTGACAATAAAGGCAAGTAAGGCCATGGATGACATACCTCATATATTGCAAACATTATGAGAAATAACAGACATCACTATAAAATATATAACACATATTGATTCTAATGATGATCGCAAGAATGATGAAGATGTCACTATTGCCACCAAGGAAACAAAGGAAAAGGACACCATTGATGTTGCACAGGAAAATTTACCAGGCAACATGCCTTTATTGATACAAGCTATCAATATAATATCTAAAGAAAAGGAGAAAACACCTGAGCTTGATGCAAACACATCGATGGAGAAAGGTGATGAACAAGGGGAGAAAAAAGGTATAAATGAGGAGAAAAAAGATACAAATGAGGAGCATAAAGATACAAGTGGAGAGAAATAACCAAGTAATGCCACTGCCAAGAACACCGAAGAGGTAAACAAGGCTACAGATAAAGACAAGGTTGATGTAGAGACATCTACAAATGACCAATAGGTTCATACCGAGAAGCATAAAAAAAAGCACCACACCTCCCACGCAATCACCAAAATAAAAAGAGAGAGAAGGATCTTGCTATTATAATTCATTCCCCTGCTTTCAGCACCATACCAAAGAAGAATAAAAAGAGTAAAGCATCGGTCACACTTGATGAAATAATAGATATACTAGACTGTGATCCAAGGACACTGGATCCCGAGTCACTAACCAAGTATGGAGAACTATGCAAAAGAAAGGAAATACAAGACAAGCTCAAGAAGGAGCACAAAAATTCACAAGTCCTAGATACTACAAAGGAAATCCTATTGCAGATAGTTCTTGACACAAAGATTGATCAAAATACACCCATCCTTGATCAACTAGCAGTTTTGACCAAGGCCATAACATCACAGAATGTAGAAGCTAACAAGGTCATTAAGGAACGTGTAGAAGAGAAGGGTCACTACAAGCTCACAGAGAAGATCAACTAAGAAGTGACAGAAAACAAGATAAAACTTTCTGATCTAGTAACTACATTGGAACCAATAATATTAGAAGTAGTTAACTTAGTTCAAAAGTTGTACACACTAGAGCATTTCACTACCAAGTATAGTGAAAATATAACTAAAATAGATGAAGATCTTAAAGCTAGTGTATAAAGTTTCACAATCGAGGAAAATGCATTCCAATTGCATTATGAGAAGATTGTAGAATAAAAATGGTTGATAATTGAGATACAAAAGGCTGAAAGAAAAATTAGAGATGAGGTAACTGAGCTCCAAGCTATGTTAATACCAAACCTCACATTGCTGTTAAAACACATGACTTCGGCAAAGACATTAATTGGCACCCCAGAAATGTCAGTAACCAAGATTATCTATGGCATGCATGCCATAATCACTTTGGAACACATGACCCTCGAGAAACCTCAAGGAGAAATGGGAGAAGCAGATGATAGACATTCAAAAATCCCATGTCTACATATTTGACAAGCTATAAGTACTACACCTTTGTCATTATTTTCAAAAAAAGGGAGAAAATATATGTATATGTATACATTAAAGAGGGGAAAATGTATATGCATTTACAAAGGGGGAAAACATGTCAAAGGGAAAAATGTACCAAAGAGGGAAATACAAAAAGGAGGAAACATGTACATACACTATACTGAGGCATGCACATAGGGAAAGTCATTGACAGGGTAAACACTGTTAGTAATAACTGAGGGGGGGGGGGGGGAATCAATGGCCTCAAAANGGGTGAATCAATGGCCTCAAAAATTTATCCTTCAAACTTTAACCACTAATCAATAAACCTCATATTATTCTATCCTTACAAGATGTATGCCATGAAATACTAATATTGATTAATTGTCTGTCGGTTTGTTTTGTCAATCCTTATTCTTTCTTGATTACCGATAAGCAGTATAACTATTTACCAAAACTTAGTAAATAAGCAGAGTATACCGATATATCCAGAATGAATTATTTAAGATACAAAATAGTAAAGAAATGAATCATACACACATAACACATGGATTTTTAACATGGAAACCCTATTAAGGGAAAAAATCACTAGGACCGGTACCCCAAATTTTCACTCTTCTGAAGTAAGCCCTGTTAAGAGCCAACCCTGTTAAAGGTTACAAACACACTGTTAGGTGTGACCTTGTTAGAGGATTTTATACATAGAGGTTGTCACTTAGTATCGGGCATCTAATGCTGTCATCCTTGAATTAGCCTCTCTCTTAGACTGTCAATAGGCATTGGGAATATCTAATGCTCCTTTTATGAATCAAACTTTTTGGTACTCCTTGGGATGTACCTCAATATATAGAAGACTGTTAAGTCCTGCTCGGTTAAGAGACTTGATGCTTAAATGGTTAAACTGAAACACTATGACCTGTTCATATTGCAACTTTGAATTGAAGATTTTTAGATCTATTTAAGTACATTACCTCTCTGATCGATATGTTAATTTAATCCTTGTGCTCCATATTTTATGCTCTGTGATGCTGTGCTCACTGTTCATCGGTGTCTGCAGAATTCCTTAGCTCTTCCTTTAGCTAGTTTGATCAACACTGCATGAAGTTGTTCTTCATCATTTTCTCCTTAGCATCCTCTTTCTATTCCCTCCCCTTAATCCCTTTTTCATGCATATGAAAATGAATTAAGCTTGTCTCTTATATAGACATAATATTCATTGTTTCTTAATTCTTGATTCTTGGTGTGAAAAACAATCCAGCCAATTAGATTTAAAGAATAACTCCTGATTTGTCTTGTAGATATCTTCTTGCCAACTGTACAAATCATCTTTAAACCAATCACTTATCTCTGGTCAAATAAAACAAAGTAGACAACCAGTTAAGTCCTTATTTAGCTCTGCCAGCTAGATATTTTGTCATTTTCTGAACTCTCTATTCCATCGGTCATGTTTGCAGTTAGTTGTCGATGACAACTGACAGTTTTGTCAGTGAGACTCCAGTTATCTTTGTGATCTTCATCTGTCGGGCAACATTGTAATTTCTTCCATCAGGTTACTCTTTGTTTTGCTCATCAGGCATTCTGTGGTTTTGCTTTGTGAGGAAATACTGTGCTTCCTATTGTCGGGTAACACTGTGACTGTTCTTCTTTGCTTTTACCAATGGTGTGCACTCCATTGGTGTTGTTTGTCACTTAGTGAATACATGAATTTTATGTATTGCTAAAAGCATAAAATTGGTTCTTTTGGTTCTCTGAAGTCTTTGGCTTTATGTATATGATCATATAGATGATATCAAGTTGACATCAATGACAATACAATACATTAATTAATTTAATACCTTGCATTATCTTCAACTTAACATTATCAAACCTTTAATTAGTTACATGTCATCAATCTCTCCCTTTGGCATTGATGGCAACATACTATATTATCACACTATACTATTTTTAATACAATATGAAATACAATAGTTGAGTTTCATCAAACTACCAATCTTTTTGTTTTGATAACAGATAAATGTCTGACCGTCGGTAAGCTCTGTTGTGTCCTCTCCTTGTGTCAATTTCTTTCCCTTGACTGTTCTTATCTTTTTATGTCTTTTTTTCTTCTCTGCAATTTTCCCTTTGTATAATCTTTCCATACAATTTCTCTCCCTAAGAGTATAATCTCTCCTTATTGGAGTAATGTGCTAATATATACTTTTTCTCCCTTTTCTAGAAGGATGTGATAATATGGATATTTCCTCTCCCTTTGACAACAATTCCAAACAAGTGTTTTACTGGTATCTGATATTAATGTCTAGCAATCTTTTGTTTCCATCCATAATATATTCCTTGAATTTCCCTTCTCTATCAGCAATATGTCAATATGCTCTAATGCTTAGTGCTGATATATACATGTCTGTATATAGATGTAGCTTTGAAGTTCATCTCTTTTCTTGCATCAATAATGAATGATATTCTAATAATATGTAGGTTGACGCAGCCTTCAGTCATTTTACATACCAGTAGACAAGGGTTTGACCCCTAATCTCTTTCTCAAGTACTAAAATGCATCCTTGGGTAGTGGCTTGGTGAAGATATTGACCAATTATTCTTTTGATTGCACATACTCGAGTATCACTTCTTTTGCCTGAACTTGTTCTCTTAAATAATGATACTTGATGGCAATATGCTTTCTTTTAGTATGCATGACTGGATTTTTGGAAATGTTAATTGCACTTGTATTATCACAATAGATAATTACTGGTTCTAGGATCTTCATATGCATCCCTTCCAGTAATTGTTTGATTCATGCAATGTTTGAGCAATTTGTAGCAGCAACAACATACTCTACTTCTGCAGTAGACTGAGAGATGCATCCTTGTTTCTCGCTAATCCATGTGACAAGTCTGTCACCCATGAAGAATGCTCCCCCAGTTGTTCTCTTTCGATCATCAATATTTCCATCCCAATCAGCGTCGGTAAAGACCTAAAGTTCAAATTTTCCTTTTCTTCTATACCATAAGCCATATTCCTCAGTATTCTTTAGATATATTAAAATTATTTTTAGAATAGTCATATGTGATGCCCTGGGGTTAGCAAAAAATCTAGCAACAATTCCTACTGCATGTGCAATATCTGGTCTAGTGTGTACAACATACATGAGTTTTCCAATCATTGATCTGTACAAAGTCTGATTTAATTTTGTTGTCTTGTCCTCCTTTGTCAACTTACATCCAGTAGCCATTGGTGTTCCAACTGGTTTGGATTCTTCCATCTTGAATATTTTCAGGACCTCTTTAATGTATTTGGACTGTGTAATGAAAATACCTTCACTTTGTTGAATTATCTGTAGACCAAGAAAGAACTTGATCTCTCCAATCATAGACATCTCAAAATCTTTGCTCATTTCATTAGAAAATGATTTTCATAGCATATAATTGCCTCCAAATATGATGTCATCAACAAATATTTCAGCAATCAAAGTGTTAGCATCGATATCTTCCTTTAAATAAAGATTACTGTTTTCACTAGTCCTTACAAATCCAATACTTATAAGATAGGAATGAAGTCTTTCATACCAGGCTCGGGGTGCTTGTTTCAATCCATACAAGGCTTTATGAAGTCTACATACCATTTTTCTCTTGTCTATATCTACAAACCCTTCTGGTTGTTCAATGTATACCTCTTCTTCAAGTATTCCATTCAGGAATGCAGACTTGACATCCATTTGATATACCTTGAATCTTTTATATGCAGCATAAGCAAGTAGTATTCTTACACCTTCTAGCCTAGCAATGGGTGAAAAGGTTTCTCCATAGTCAATACCTTCCTCTTGTGCATACCCCTTTCATACTAGTCTTGCTTTGTTCCTTGTGACTTCTCCATTCTCATTCAGCTTATTTTTGAATATCCATTTTGTACCGATGACATTCTTGTCATCTGGTCTTGGTACAAGTGACCATGTTTTTCTTTTCTCAATCTTCTCAATATCATCATTCATAGTACTTATCCATTATTCATTATCAAGTGCAACATTAACAGATTTTGGCTCAAAATCACAAATTAGACAACTTGAGTTTAGAGACTTACTTCTTGTTCTTGTACCAGCTTTCTTGTCTCCTATGATCTGGATCTTTGGATGGTTCTTTCTTACATATCTTTAAATTATAGGTACAAATATTTGTCTATCAATTTGATCATTGTTTTGAGTGTTTTGTTCTTCATTCTGTTCTTCATCACCTTGCACATTAACTTGATCATTGTCCTGACCGTTGATATTTGCAGCCTGACCGTCGGTTGCAATATTTTGTTGTTCTGGATTTAAGCACTATTGCTCGAGAGCTCTACATTCTTGGTAGGGTAGAGTGTTAGGTTCCTCATTCTAAGTTAACTTATTGTAGTCCTCTAGTTCCTTAGTGCTTTCCTGTGCATTCTTCTCTGCAAATTCATTTATCTTTACATTTTCACTTTCAATAATTTTGTTAGAGGCTTTGTTTAGACATTTATAAGCCTTGCTCTTAGTAGAATACCCTAGAAAAATTAATTCATCACTCTTGGGGTAAATTTTTCCATTCCTATCATCTTTTAATATATAACATTGACTGCCAAAATTTTTGAAATAACTTACATTGGGTGTGAATCCATACCATAGCTCATAAGGTGTCTTTTTGGTGTCTTTCTTCAATTGTACTCTGTTCAATGTGTAAAAAATAGTAATGAAAACTTCCCTCCAAAATATTTGGGTGATGCCTTTCTCTATCATCAGTGTCCTTGCACAGTCAACTATGGATGTGTTCCTTCTTTCAACAATTCCATTCTGCTGTGGTGTCCTTGGTGTAGAGACCTATGTTTTGATTCCATGCTCATTAAAAAAGTTAGTGAGTTCATCTGATATAAATTCTCCTCCTCTATCTGATCTCAAAAATTTTAGATCCTTACCATTTTGTTTCTCTACCATAGACTTATACCATTTAAACATCTTAAATGCTTCTAATTTATCTTTTAGAAACATAACTGTCATCATTCTAGAGTACTCATCAACAAAGAGAATAAAATATCTATCTCCATAATAACTCTTTGTCCTCATAGGTCCACATAAATCAGCATGGACTAATTCTAGAATTGCATCAGATGTATGGGTTTTGTTTTTGAAACTAGACTTTGTCATTTTTCCTTATTGACAATTCTTACACATGATATTGTCAGGCTTGGTCATTGTTGGTAAGCCTCTGACATTTCTCTCTTTTCCAATCTTGATTATGTTGTCAAAGTTCACATGACACAATCTTTTGTGCCATAACCATATGTCTTCATTTGTAGCAATCAAACAAGTTGAGTCAGTATCATTTAGATAGAATAAGTTACCTTTTGTCTGCTCACCAGTACCAATCAGATTTCCAGTTTTATTGAAGATCTTTGCCTTCTTATTTTCAAATGCTACTTTGTGACCTGAATTATTCAACTGAGAAACACTCAATAGATTATAATTCAATCCATTTACCCAATAAACATTCTCACACTTTATCTAGTTATTCAACATTATCGTTCCTCTACCTTCAACTAGACAAGGTGTGTCAATACCCATTCTTACTGAACCACCTTTATAGTATTCAAAAGTCTCAAAAATTTTCTTATCACTGGTCATATGGTGAGTGCAGCCACTATCTATGATCCAAATATAATTTTTGATAATTTTAGATATGAGAGTTGTCTCTATATACCTTTCTTCATCATCTTTTATAGCCACAAATACCATCTCGATGTCTTCATCAGATTCGGTGTCAGTATCATCATCCTTGCATTTTGCTAGGCAACTGACCTTCTTTCCTTTGGCCTTATAGTCTTAGGTATCTCTTCTTTTTGATTGTCAGTAGCTTCTGTAATCACCTCTGTCAGACTTCTTTTCATATGATCTGTCATTACTTTTGTCATCTTTTCTTCTGTTAGTATATCTTGCAGCAAAGTGTCCAATCTCTTTGCAATTAAAACAAACAAGTGGTAATTTACCTTTGTATTTAACTTTGTATTTACCTTTGCCTCTCTACATTCTTCTGGCCATAAGTGCTTCAATTTCATCAAGATCATTTTCTTCATTTTCACTATCACTATCTTTTCTCATAGTGTTTTTGTGACTTGATTTACTTATTCTCATAGAAGTTTTGAATGCAGACTCTATGTTTGGTAAGACACTATTATCAAAGTTATTCATCTCAAATGAAATAAGTCTCCCAATTAAACTATCTAGAGTAACATTTCTATTTTCTACTGCTCTCATTTCTTGAATAACAGATACTCTAATAGCGTAAGTAGGCAATAAGGTTCTTAGAATTTTACTTACCACTGTATCTTCTTCTAGTACACCTCCAACTCCTCGGATAGAATTGACTACCTCTTTGATTCTTATGCTGTACTGAGTGATGTTTTCACCTTCTTTCATTTTGAGATCATCAAAATTTCCTCTAAGGCTTTCTGCCTTGGCTCTCAAAACATTTTTGTCACCACCATGTACAAGCTTCAATTTGTCCCACAT
>MU228246.1:3407114-3422071 GCA_018584345.1 Thuja plicata
GAATTTTATTTAATTAAAAGGGAGGTTAAATCTTTTAATTAAATAAGAGGAATTTTATTTAATTAAAAGGGAGATTAAATCTTTTAATTAAATAACAATGGTCAAACCTTAGGAAATATTGAAATAATTGAATAATTGAATTAATTACAATTTGATCAAGGAAATTAATTTGAATTGAAAATGTTTCAAAGTATTGATTCAAAAATTTGATAAAATGATAAAATAATAAATGGGGCCCCAAGTCTAGGCGACCATTTTAGGGTGCATACAACCTCCATGTGCTCAATGGTCAGGCGCCAAGTGTTCCTCTCTAATCTTCATCCAAGATCTCTTCCTCTATCTCCACAAGCTTCTCTTTCTTTGGCTTGGTCATCAAATCCCAAGCTGTCACCTCATCCTCTGCAGGCCATTTAAAACTTTGAATACTTTGCAATTGTCCCTTTTTCCTTTCCCATTTGACATCGGTAATGCTCTTGACATCAACTAAAAATTTATTCATGTCAGTCTCTGCTCTGAAGGATTCATCCAAAATTTTGTTAAAACCATCTAAATCTAAATTAGATCCTAAAATAAATGCCTCATTACTAGGCATTCTGTTGTCGAACTCATTCCTCCAGGCCTCCAAGGCCTTAACCTGATCATCTTCTCCTTTTAAAGGAGGAACAAACCTATTGAAATACAGTGAAAATAGGCTTATCTTAGCCTCTATCTGATTTAATTTTCCCTTAAAGAAAGACAAAGATACATTTACCTTCTTTATTTCATCTTCCACCCTTGTCACAATCTCTGGTAAATCTGCCCTGTGCTATTGCAAAGAGGCAAGTTTCTCAAATAACTGTACCCTAGGAGACCATGTGACAAAGTAAGGGTTCAAAATAGAAATATACCCTGTTACTTCAGCATGTAAGATGGGTAATTTGTTATAAGCATTCAAGATGATATCTGTTTTATCTTTTAGTATATCTATCCTATGCTAAAGAATGCTCCTTAATGCATTTAGGGCCACCTCATTATTCTTTTTAGCCACATCCTTTGTTTCAACCACTTCCTTTGCTTCAACTTTCTCCTCTATCTACAAAGGGTGCACTGAGGGCACATATACCACTTCAGGTTTTTCTTGTAATTGCCTAGTCATCTCAGCAATTACCTTATCTTGTTGATGTATCTTAATATGACATAATTCCCTATCCTTTGCTAAGGCACTAGCCTCCTCAATTAAAATACCACACTTTTTATACAACTGCTTTGTCTTATCCTCATTTAAGTGTGCCCAATGTGTCATGATCTGGGAAATCTCAAGATTTGCAGTATTCTGTACTATCCACACCATTTGATTTCCAACCATGCTCTCTTGAATATTTACAAGTTGAGGCTTCTGGTCTTTTGGACATAAATTCCACATGGAAAATGCTTGTGATTTTGGACTGTATCCAAACCCTTTGATCATGTCGCCCATCTGGATCTCACTTGCCATCTTAAGATCTAGTTGTTTCCTAATTTGATCTATTATGAATGCTAAGGCTAAATCCCAGCCCTCAACAAGCAAAATTCCACTGTTCAAAACCATTTTCCTAGCCTCATCAGGAGAGATATCTTCACTGTCAGGATCATAGGCTTGTAGAGATAAAAGAGCCTCATTTTTCATTGCCTCTTCACCATCTAATTTATTCTGTTCTCTGATTTTCTCCTTCTTATGTGACCTTAAGAAATCTTTAAACTCATCAGTTTTTATAAAGTTGTCATCACTCAAAAACTATTGTTGGTGAAGTAGCCTTTCATCAATACATGCCCTAAGAGGCAATTCTATGTTCTCCTGTACTTCTTTCTGCTGTCTCTTTCCTTTTCTAATTTCTTTTCTCAATTTGTGGTCATACAATCTATTGCTAGGAATAAGAGCATTTATCCCATCTCCCTTTTTCTCCTTTCTTGTATAAGAGATTTGACTAGGGTCAACTTTTTTCCTTTTGGTGGCAGGCTCCTCTATATCATCAGGTTGGGAAACCTCAGTCAAGTCTATGATATGCCCCTGTTCTCCCTGTATTTGAGTTGCCTCTGCAACATTTTGTTAGGGTTGATCTATTTGAGGTGGATGGGCATATTATCCATCACTCTCACTCTCATACTCAGATTCTGAATATTCAGATTCTTTTCCCCCTTTTTTCACATCTAGAACTCTATCTAATTGCTCACAGAGTGTATAAAAATTATCTATCATAGCTTTGATTTTATCAAAATATGGCAGTTCAGGGTAAAAACCTCCTAATGATAATCCATTTCTTTTTATTTGCTTCTCTAAATTTAGTAACTCCTAAATTCTCTCTCTCCTAGTTCTCACTTCATCTTCATCAAGGATATTCCTAAAAGCATCCTCCTCCACACAAAGACCATGTACATATGTGTTCGGTATTGTAGGAGTTAGGAGTTTCTTTGCTGCTGTAATAAATCCTTCTGGATCAATATATGTATATAATGCTGCCCCCATTTTTCAGCTTTCCAACCATCCACTCACTTGATCAATAGCACCTTTGCCAATTGTAAACTAAATTTTTTTGAATTGCCTAGGGGTTAATGTCCCCTTCCTATGTGGTGCAAAGTGCTCATTATCTATTAATAGAAGCTTCCAAATAAACTCCATAGCTGCAACTCTTGATGACACATGATATGGTAGGACATGAGGAGGATGTGTGCATCCATATACCCTGATCATAGTAAAATTCTCTTCTAAAAGAAGTCTCCCCAATTGTGGTCACCCTCCCATTTATCAACATACTCATAGGGTCTCAGCAACTGCAGCACCTTCACTGGGAATCTAGTCTTGTTAATACCCATACTCTGCATCAAGGGATATACAATCCAGTTCTCAAATCCATAGAAGTCACAATCCCTAGAGGTATAATTCCATATCCTAATCCAAAATTGAATAGGATTGGGCCGGTCCTGAAAGATCCTCTGGGGGTTCAAATTATTTACATTCATGATACCATAATTGAAATGTAATAACACATGCATCAGGATAGAATAATGTAAAAACCTAGGATCTTTCTCCTTGGGATCTTTACCCTTCTTCTTCACAGCTACAAACCCCTCATGCATTTTATCAATGATATACTATATATAGTCATAACTAGTACTAGAATGCACATCTTGCAAATCTAACACCATCATTAAAATTCCAAAATTTATCTTCTCAACTCCTCCATCTATACCCAACACTCTACACAAAGAATAAGCAATGTACTTGATATAGAAATGTAAATCTTTGAAACAGTAGGGTGCAGTTCCAGGTATAGGGGCAATATGGTTTCTAACTTCCTTAGGGATATGTTTTTGCAATTGGTTTCTAGCAACCCCAGGCTGTAACCTATACATTTCCTCCTATCTGGTAATATTAATCTTAGTAGACATGGTACTATATAAACCAAAAGCTTGCATAAATGAATTCCTATTCAGAATCAACAGTGCAGTATCATCATTCTTTTTAATTGTCCTAGACAAAGAGTCGTAATTATTTGCAAGACCTAGAAACAAGTCTACATCTACATAGACATCAATGACAATTAACCTAGCCAAACCACTAGTCCAAGGGTTTGATATTGGGATGGCCTTATCAGAATTATTATAAAAATAGTTATATAGAGAAAAACCTGTGGAACCTGGCGTATGTGCATCTCTGATTTCAAAGTATTCATCTGCCAATAATTTGGCATTTTCCCTCTTATTCTGTGTAAACCCCGACAATAGCTTCAAAAATTCATCAGAGAAATTCCTTTTTCCCTTGACATCATCATCTACTTCATCACTCTTCCCATTGGTAGAAGCCACACTGACTGCTTTACTCATCTTGTTCTGTTTCCACTTCTCTTTCACCGATATTGAGACAAATATTCTCTCAGGACTCCTTACTCTTCTCTATGCACTAAAGACAATTCAAGAACCTTGAAAATCGGAGAATTACCCTAAAATTGATCAATTTATGCTTTATGGATACATAAAACCTAGCAAATTCTCCACTCTAAAATTATGGATGTATGATGAATGAAAATGAACCTGCGATCATCTCTTTATGGTAACTTTTCAAAGTACTTAGCTCATCATTGAAGAGACAATCAATTTCTCTTTCAAGTTTACATGCTGTGGTATTAATTGAAATCCCAGCCATAGCTCATGAATATGATAGGAAATCAAATCCATACGAGTGCATTTTCAAAAAAACCCTTATAAAATTTGAACAAAATGACATGTCTTCATATGATTGGTTCTTCACTAGACATCTCAGCTACCTTTTTCACACAGTAATTAATCTCCTAGATTTTCATTGGATGATGAATCTCTATGTTGTCATGTCAGCAACTGCTGCCTTTTATCACTTTTCATAGTTAGCGACCATGCGACTATGCATTATCTCTTTGTCGCTGATCAAATCTCTTAACTCTCAATTCTTTTGGAGATATAGGGACTGTATGATTTTCTTCACTTAGATTAACCATGATTAACTTCTGGTGATCACGCAACTGTATGAATCCAAGTTGCTAGATCAAATACCAAACTCAGAGTTTATTCAGAGAACCCGCGACCATGGTTACTTTTCATCTTTTAAACTCTTATCGCTAAGTCTCTGAATGTTTATTTCACTTTACAAGACCCCACGACTACCCTTAGTTGCCCAATCGCTGATTAAAACTGCTCTTTAATATTTCCTTCGGAGACTACGCTACAGAGCCCATGAAACCTTGTCCTTTAATTTTAATTTGGAGACTATGCGACTAAAGCTAATCTCATTGTCATGAGAACATTTTACTCTTATACAAATTTGATAGAGACTCAGTGACTACCATTAATATTTTCTCATTCTGCATCTGACGACTCTGCTAAGTCGCTGAGTATATTTTGAAAACCTTAAATCATTTGGAGACAATGCGACAATACTAAAATATATAGGTTTACACCCTTTAGTCTCTTAATTTCCAAATGACATTTTCCTTTTGGGAGACCACGCGACTGATACACTTTGTTCTATCCACTGTGGACATGTGTCTCGTCCTAACTGTTTGTCTCCAAATCGCTGAAGAAATGCTGAATTACCATCTTTAACCAACGACTACCAGACCACCATATATTTTAATCAACTTGTGGTTTGTCACCAAGTCTCAGAATCCTTTACTTAACTAACTTTTTAATTGGAGACTTAGCGATAGAAGAATTTAACTTGTCACTAACTGTGTTCTGATCTGGAGATCCCGCGACTGAAACAATCACCAAGTCTCATGATAATTAGCTAACTGTAGGATATTTTGCGCGACACTGCAACTTAACTATTTATTTCCATGTTTCCAGATGATGTATTTCTTCATTGGGAGACTTCGCAACTGAAGGACTTCGCTAAGTCTCATAACTTACAAAGAATATTCTCCTTTCTTTTGAGACATCCCGACAACAGTTAATCACCAAGTCTCATGATAAAATGGAATATGCTTTTAGGATTAAGCGACTAGGCCAGTATTGAAAAAGGCACATGACTTTTATAACTTAAGTTTCTCAAAAAGGTAATGCAAAAATAGAAACTTGTTTGACATTTTAGGGCTTTTTTGCATTTTCACTTAGAAAACATCTCAGGGTTTTGGGTTTTTTCACTATTCATGTGGATTTTGACCTAAGAACACAAAATTTCCACAGGGATACTTCAAATTGGGACAAAATTTCTGAGTTTGGATAGAATTTGGCATGATGACAACAAAAATTTAGGGCAAACCAACAAAAACTAGGAATACAACCAACAAGCGCCACTATCAATAATCAATTCTAATGCATGAGAAGCTATATAAAAATCAGTAAAAGCACGACGAGATTGATTACCTTGATATTTGAAGTTATTTTGATTATTTTTATTCATATGCTTCTTATCATTTTGCTTTTTAAAACAAACATTAGTTAGTGATGAACTATAACTGATTGAATGTTTAAAGATGATAATTTGATGATCATTGAGCTAAAAAAGTGAATGCAAGACATTAAATCAGTTATTGTATTTTATTGTCATTGATGTCAACTTGATATGGTTTGATTATTCAAACACATATTATCATAACCTTGAAGATCTGAAGAGACAAAGTTTATGTTGTCGGTAAATTATAAAAAGTATGTATACACCGAGTGATAGTGAACACCGAGTAGTTCACAATGTATACCAAACAGGTGTATATCGAGAAAGTGTTACTGAGAAAGTATATACCAAGAACCACAGTAACTGAAGGTGATGAACAAGCTAACTGGAGTTAAAGAATGACAAAATTACTTAGTTGGCAGAGCTACAATTTATGGATTGACTGATTGATTGCTTTATTTTCAACGATCAGTTAAACTAAAGCATGGAAGGAGATTTAAAGCACATTTTTTTCACAGTTATCAAGAAGATATTTACAAAATAAAACTAGAGGAGAGCTTTACGGGATAAAAAAATGCATGGCAAGTTTTACGGATCAAGGATAGATCTACGACAAGGAGATTGAGTGGCTAATCATGTCTATATAAAGAGACAAGGAATTCATTATCAAAAGAGGAATGCTAAATATATTTGAGTTAAGAAAGAACTCTTCATGTAGATCTGATCATACAGGTTGAAGAATAGAGCCAAGGAATTCTGCAGATACCGAGCAACAGAGGACAGAGCATTCATTGAGCAGAATAAAGAAAGAAAGAAAGAAAGAAAAGGAACTGAAGTGTATATTAATCAGAGAGGTATTATAGAACTAAAAATAGATCTGAATATTTGCTAATCAAAGATGTATTTTGAATAGATCATTTTTCTGTATCAGTTTAACCATTGATTCAAAAAATATCTCAACCGAGTGGGATTTAACAGTCCTTATTGTATTGATACTCAAGAGTATCAAAAGGTTTTCTTGTTGACAACATAGTGAGTGCTAGGTCAAAAGACAAACTGTTGGTTTTAAACCCTCTAACAAGGTCACACTTAACAGTGTGTATTGTAACCTCTAATAGGGTTGGATCTTCACTGAGCTCACTTCAGAAGAGTTAAAATATTTTGGGTTATCGGTCCCAAGTGGTTTTTCCCATATTGGGTTTCCACGTTAAAATCTATGTGCAAATGTGTATATATTTCATTGCCTTGATATTTTTTACACATTATTGAAATTGGATTGGTCAGTTAACTCTAAGTTTATTTTTTTCTACTTGGTAAAGTCTAAAAAAGATAAACAATATATCTTACCGATCAGTTTATATTTGTTAAGATTACTTGTGACACACATCTTGATGAAACTAGGGCTGTAAGATAACTGAAGGTATTATATTTGAAATATAAGTTTTTGGTTGGATCTTTTGAAATTATTTTTAAGGCCACTGATTCACCCCCCCTCTCAGTTATTCTAACAATTGGTATCAAAGCTTTGGTGATTGGAAGAAAAGTTTAAAGGGGCTTAAGCTAAAGATCACAAGATGAGTAAAAGGGAAGTGCCTAAGTTGAACAAGGACAAATCTGCATCATGGAAAAGTAGGATAAGACTTCATCTATCTGGGATTGGAAATGATGTTACACAATTCTTGGATACTAAATATGTTGCACCTGCTAGACCTCTGACTGTTGATCAATTGAGAGAGAAATATGAACGCAATTCTATGATGATAGAACTTGCCTATTCACTAACCGATGTTGAATTTGAATATGTGAAATCATGCACCTCTACAAAGAAAATGTGGGACAAACTTAAGCTAGTACATGGAGGAGATACCAATGTGCTGAGAGCTAAAGCTGAAAGTTTAAGAGGAAAGTTTGATGACCTGAGAATTAAAGGAGAGAAAATCACTTAGTATAGTGTCAAAATCAAAGAAGTTGTTAATGTTATCCATGGAGTAGGAGTACTTGATGGAGAAATAGTTGTAAGTAAAATTCTGTGAACCTTACTACTTGTTTATGCTATTAGAGTATCTGTAATTCAAGAAATGAGAGTAGTATCTAGTAACAATGTTACTCTTGATAGTTTGATTGGTAGACTTATTTCATTTGAGATGAACAACTATGACAACAATGTCTTACCTACTATTGAGTCTGCATTCAAGTCTTCTCTAAAAATAAGTAAATCTAGTAACAAACACAATATGAGAAATGATAGTGACAGTGATAGTGATGAGAAAGAACTTGATGAACTTGAAGCACTAATGGCTAGGAGATTACATAAAGGTAAAGGAAGATACAAAGGTAAATTACCATTGGTCTGTTTTAATTGTAAAGAAATTGGACATTTTGCTGCTAGATGCCCTAACAAGAGAAAATATGAAAGAAATAATGCTAGATCTTATGAAAAGAAGTATGACAAAAGTTATGATCGAAACTACAGAAGCTACCAACACTCTGACAAAAGATATAACTAAGATTACAAGGACAAAGGAAAGAAGGCTTGTTACCTGGTTGAGAACAAAGCTGAAAATTTTGACACTGATTCTGATGAAGATATTGAGGTAGTATTCATTGCTATGAAGGATGATTCAGACAAAGAATAAAGGTATGTTGAAACAAAAATATATCTAAAATTAGCAAAAATGATGTCTGAATTATTGATAGTGGCTGTACTCATCACATGACTGGAGATAAAGAAAAGTTTGAAACTTATGAATATTATAATGGTGGATCAGTTAGGATGGGTAATGACTCACCTTGCCTAGTTGAAGGAAAATGTACCATCATGTTGAATAAACTGATCAGATGTGAAAATGCAAATTGGGTGAAAGGACTTAACTATAATCTATTGAGTGTTTCACAACTGAACAAAACATGACACCGAGTTGCATTTGAGAACAAAAAAGCAATGATCTATAATGGAACAGGAAAGTTGATAAGTACTAGTGAACAAACAAAAGGTAATCTATTCTATCTTGATAATATTGAGACCACTTGTTTATTGGCTAGAAATGAAGACATTTGGTTGTGACATAAAAGGTTATGTCATGTGAATTTTGACAAAATGGTTAAGATAAGTAAGAAAATAAAAGTAATAGGTTTACTGAGTATTTCAAAGCCCGACCATGTTATGTGCAAGAATTGCCAAATAGGAAAATGGAGAAGTCTAGTTTCAAGAGCAAAACCTACACATCTAATGCTATTCTAGAGTTAGTCCATACTGACTTATGTGGACCAATGAGAACAAAAATCTATTATGGTGATTGATACTTTATTTTATTTGTTGATGACTATTCTAGAATGACGACTGTCATGTTCTTAAAAGAGAAATATGAAGCATTTAAGATGTTCAAATGGTATAAAGCTAAAGTTGAAAAACAAAGTGGAAATGAACTAAAATGTTTAAGATCAGATAGAGGAGGAGAATTTATTTCTGATGAATTCACTAACTTTTATAATGAGCATGGGATTACAAGACATGATTCTGCACCGAGAACACCACAACAAAATGGGATTGCTGAAAGAAGGAATAGATCAATTGTTGATTGTGCCAGAACACTGATGATTGAAAAATGCATCACAAAAACATTCTGGAGAGAAGCTGTAAGTACTACTATCTATACACTGAACCAAGTTCAATTAAAGAAAGACACAAATAAGACACCTTATGAGCTATGGTATGGATACACACCAAATGTGAGTTACTTTAGAATTTTTGGAAGTCAATGTTATATACTGAAAGATGATAGAAATGAGAAACTTGACTCTAAAAGTGATGAAGGAATATTTCTAGGATATTCTACTAAAAGAAGAGCTTGTAAATGTCTAAAAATTTCCTTTATCAAAATCATTTAGAGTGCAAATATTAAAGTGGATGAATTTGCTAAGAAAAATGACGAGGAAAGCATAAAGGAACCTAAAGATTACAACAAATTTGTCTACATTGAAGATCCTGACACCTTGCTTGAGTGATAGAATAATATAACCAAGCAACAGGTTGCACACACCAAAAATAAGGAAAATGCTCACAATACTAAACTGAGTGATGAAGATCAAAATCAAGATCTGATACAGGAGCATCTTGGGTCTTTGGCAATCCTACTCAACCAAAAATATGTTTACTTGATTCCTTAGTCTGTTCTCTATTGCTTGACATGTTTGTTCTTTGTTGCTGGGCATGCTTGCCGAGTTGCTCAGTCATGCATGTTGCTGTTGCTCAGCTCTTCTTTGGTTGAGTGCTTTGTTGCTCAGTCATGCCCTTGCTGAGTTGGTTTATTTTGGGAGTTGGAGTTGTGACCGACTTCTTCATTTAATTTTTGTGGCTGGATTTATTTGGGATCTATCTTGGGATCCGTATGGACCTAAATTTGGGTCTCTCCTTTGGTTTTTTAGTGCCAAATTCCTTGTTGGTCTCTTGTATATATTATTTTGTATGTTCTTTGTTTAGTAGCAAGTCTTAGAGCAAGAAGGAAAATGTTAAGATATTAAGGATTTGAGATCTTTGTTGTAAGAAGATCAAATTGTAATACATTTCTTAGTATATGGCCGTAACCAAGAAGGCCTTACAGCCTGGCATGTATTAAGTTTGATGATTTGATAATAAAGATCTCTGCATTTATCTTATCCTACTGTGTGTTGTGTTAATTACACATTGTATCTACAAGATGGATGGTCTTGGGTGTGTCCTAGGCCCTGTCTCCAACCTCTTTGCATCACGTGGTATCAAAGCGAGTTGAGATCTGCGGCTCCTTCTTGTAAACTCTAAAGATATTTGTTGTAGGGTGGCAGGTTGCGATCTGACCTACAATTGTGGAGAGTTTCAAGATGGTTCGTGGGAGAGGAAATGCTGATCAAGGTCTAGCTGATATGCTTAGACAAATGGCTGCAAGATTGGAAGCTGTTGAGATATTCCAGCACAGAGGAAGACATCTTGAAGATGTTAGTGATGATGAATTTAAAGAGGTTCAAGGTGAAGCTGTACCTGCACCTATGGTGGATCAGGAAGAGGAAAGATTCCTAAGAGCTTTGACAAGTTTTAAATCCACACCTCAGCTTAATCCTCCTAAGTATTATGGGAAGTTAGATTCTGATGAATTGATTGACTAGATCACTGAGATGGAAAAATATTTTGAATATGAGAATGTCACAGAAGATAAGAAGGTGAAGATTGCAAGCACAAAATTGAAAGGTCATGCATCCTTATGGTGGGAACACATGCAATTGGATAGAAAGAAAAAAGGTAAAGAAAAGATCAAGGTATGTGATAAGATGGTTAACAAATTGAAAGGCAAATTTCTACCTTGTGATTATCAGATTAACCTAATCCGGCCAATGCAAAGTTTGAAGAAGAAGGACAAGTAAGTCAAAGACTATACTGAGGAATTCTACAAATTAGACATCAGATCTGGATATGTTAAAGATAAAGTGGAAAGAGTTGCAAGATACCTGAATGGCTTGAGAAGTTCCATACAAGATGAAATCAGTTTGGTCAAAATGGAAGGTATTGAAGAGGCATATCAATTTTCCCTAAAGGATGAATAAAAGTTGAATAGAAGATATGAACAAAGACAAAGAGGCAGAGGTGGTAGATTCCCTAGAGGAAGAGGTAGATCTCACGGTGAAAATAGTAGATCTGAACCAGACAAGTCAAATATAGACACTAGTCAAGAAAAAGGAAAGACTGAATGGGAAGGTGGAAATTCATATCGAGGAAGAGGCAATTATTCTAGAGGTGGATATAGCAGAAGAGGGTTCCAAGTAACTTGCTACAATTGTGGTGAAGAAGGACATAAATCCTTTGAGTGTACACACACAAGCAAGAATGGTGGTAACAGTAGTAGAAATGCATTAATCCAAGAGGAGACATCCAATGAACCTGAAAATAACCTCATGATTAGAAGGATACTATGGAGTGAGAAAGATAAGCAAGATCCTATAAGGAAAATTTTGTTTAAAACCAGATGTAGAGTCGTCGACAAGGTTTGGAAGGTCATTGTTGACAATGGAAGCTCAAATAATCTAGCATCTAAAGATATAGTTACCAAGTTGCAGTTGGAAAGGATGAAGCATCCAAATCCCTATTAGATCTCATGGATCAAAGATGAGCACACATTAATGGTGAGTGAACAATATTTTATGAATCTAAAAATTGGAAAATACTATGATAAGGTGTTATGTGATATTATGCCAATGGATTGTTGTCATATATTGTTGGGTAGACCTCAGAAATATGATAGAAATGCTATAGATGATGGCAGGTTGAATATATATTCTATTTGGGTTGATGGAAAGAAGAAAATTTTGTTGCCTTTGATTGAAGAATTTGTTGATGAGTTGTGTACATCTGTAAAAGTTTGTTTAATGGAAGGTAGACAATTTGTTAAAGATCTGAAAAGAAATGATATCTGTTATGCTTTGATTCCTAACAAACAAAGTAAGAATGCAGAAGATGACATACCTACAAAAGTTGAGAATTTGTTGACTGAATACAAAGAAATCATTTCAGATAATGTACCTGATGGTTTGCCACCAATCAGAGATATCATTCACTGTATGGATCTGATTCCTGGAGCTAGTTTACCAAAAAAAGCACCACATAGGTTAAAACCTACCAAGAATGAAGAGCTTAATTGATAAGTTCATGAGTTGTTGAACAAAGGATTAATCAGAGAAAGTTTGAGTCCATGTGCAATACCTACTGTGTTGATACCTAAAAAGAATGGAGAATAGAGAATGTGCACTGATTCCAGAGAAATAAACAAGATCATAGTGAAGTATAGGTTTCCTATACCAAGAATGGATGACATAATGGATTGTTTGAGTGGAGCAAAGTATTTTACCAAAATTGATTTGAAAAGTGGATATCATCATATCAGAATCAGAGAAGGTGATGAATGGAAGACTACTTTCAAGACAAAGGAAGGTTTGTATGAGTGGTTGGTTATGCCTTTTGGTTTAACTAATGCACCTAGTACATTTATGAGGTTGATGATTGAAGTTTTGAAGAAATTATTGAATAAGTGTGTGATTGTATATTTGGATGATATTCTGATATTCAGTAAGACCAGAGGAGAACATTTGATGCATATAAAACAAGTATTGCAGAGATTGAAAGAGGAAAAGTTGCTGATAAATCTAAAAAAGTGTTCCTTCATGAAAGTAGAGCTTGTGTATTTGGGTTTTGTAATTTCAACTGATGGTTTGAAGATGGATCCAGAAAATGTTGAAGGTATACCGAGTTGGCCTACACCTGAGAATGTTACAGAGGTAAGATCATTTGATGGATTGGCAAGTTTTTACAGAAAGTTTATCAGAATTTTTATTTCTATTTGTAATGCCATGAATGAAATAATGAGATGAGACAAAAGAGATTTCAAATGGACACATGGAGCTGATAAGAGTTTTGAAGCTTTAAAGTTGAAAGTTGCCTAATTACTTGTGTTGGCATTACCTGATTTCAATAAAGTATTTCAAGTTGAATGTGATGCAAGTGGAAGTGCAATTGGAGTTGTATTGACTCAAGAAGGTAAACATGTTTCTTTCTTTAGTGAAAAATTGAATGATGTAAAGAGAAAATATTCTATCTATGATCAAGAGTTCTATGATATTGTGCAAGCTATGAAGAAATGGAGACATTACTTGATGCCAAATGAATTTGTGTTGTATACTGATCATAAGGCTTTACAATATTTGGGTAGTCAAAACAAGTTGAATCAGAGACATATGAAATGGGTTGAATATTTGTAGAGATTTACATTTGTCATTAAGCATAAGAGTGGAGTTTCTAATAGAGTTACTAATGCATTGAGTAGAAGAAGATCTTTTTTGACTGAAATAAGAGTTGAAGTTGTTGGCTTTGATGACATGAAGAATTTGTATGAAAATGATCTTGATTTTTTAGAGCAGTGGAGAGTGTGCAGAGCACCTCATACAAATCAAGAAAGTAAGTATGAAGAATATTTCATTCAAGAAGATATGTTGTTCAAAGGAATTTAGTTGTGCATACCAAGAGGTTCAATGAGAACTAATTTGATTAAGGAGAAACATAGTAGTGGATTGGCTGGACACTTTGGCATTGATAAAACATTGAGTCTGTTGAAGGAGAGGTAATTTTGGCCTTGGTTGTATAAATATGTTCAAAAATTTGTAAGAAGTTGTGGAGTTTGTCAAGTTGCAAAGGGAGTAAGTTAGAATACTAGTTTGTATACACCTATTACTATTCCTGAGAAACCTTGGAGTGATATCAACATGGATTTTGTTCTTAGAATTCTTAGGACAACAAGAGGTAATGATTATATATTTGTTGTTGTGGATAGATTTTCTAAAATGACACATTTCATACCCTGTAAGAAAGCATCAGATGCAGTGCATATAGAAGATCTTTTCTTTAAAGAGATTATCAGATTGCATGGATTATCAAAGAGTATCATCTCTGACAGAGACAAAAATTTTGTAAGTTATTTTAGGAGAATACTTTGGAAGAAGATGAACACTGAGTTGAAATTTAGTCCTACATTTCATCCACAGACCGATGGAAAAATAGAGGTTGTAAACAAAATTTTGGGTAACTTGTTGAGATGTTTAGTTGGAGACACACCAGTGCGGAATTCATTCAAGCTCAGCGAGGCATGACAAGTAATCTTGGAAAATAATAACACTTCGTCCAAGAAGAAGCGAGATGTTTAGAGAACCAAAGTCAAGAATGATCTTCAACAAACAGCATGAAAGGATTTGTGCTGCTTATTTCTTCTACCACGCAAGACAACATCGGAAACAGGCTCCCACTAGTCAAAAGAGTCGATAATGCCAAATTGGAGACAAGTGCAGAGATGAGGATGCACTGCAACAAGCACCTTGCTAATAACACCAAGATTTTGTTTTACAAAATGATCTATAGGTATCTCTGATCTTTAAAAATTATGGAACATATCAAATATACAAACTGAAACTGATTCTTAGCGCAGATGTAAAACAGAGATGATACTGCTAGGGGAGAGCAGATTTATCTATATTAACTGATGTATAAACAGATAACAGTTATGAA
>MU228246.1:3422171-3447857 GCA_018584345.1 Thuja plicata
TATCAACCATCTACCGACAGCGGCCATGTGAAACAAAGAAATCTATACTCAGTTAGACAGTGAGTGCAATTATAATTTAAATGTACTGTTTTGATTTATAGTCGTGGCTTGAGATATCCAATCTTTCCTATGATGACCCTTTGCGCTCCTTGGTCCTCGGCGTGTTTCGCTCTGCAAGTGGCCGCGGTAATTGAAGTGTAAAATGAAGTTACATTTTCTTTTTTTTTTTTACCTTTATGCACGTGTTGGTCGAAATTTCGACCAACACGGGCATAAAAGTAAAAAAAAAGAAAAGTTAACTTTTATATTGCGACCAAACAAAACAATTTTCAAGTTGGTCGAAAAGTTTGGTCGCAATTTAGGGTCAAATCTATTAGTGTTTAATAGGGTTGACTCTTCACTGAGCTCACTTCAGAAGAGTGAAAATATTTTGGGTTACCGGTCCCATGTGGTTTTTCCCATATTGGGTTTCCACATTAAAATCTATGTCAAATGTGTATATATTTCATTTCATTGATATTTTTTTTTACACATTATTGAAACTGGATTGGTCGCTTAACTCTAAGTTTATTTGTTGCTACTCGGTAAAGTCTAGAAAAGATAACCAGTATATCTTACCAAGCAATTTATATTTGTTAAAATTACTTGTGGCACACATCTTGATGAAACTAGGACTGTAAGACAACTGAAGGTATTATATTTGAGATATAAGTTTTTGGTTGGATCTTTTGAAATTATTTTTAAGGCCACTGATTCACCCCCCTCTTAGTTATTGTAATAATTAAGTGACCATATTTTCCACAGTAAGTACAATGTGGTTTCTGATTTTGTTGATTATTGTAATTATTATTGTATGATGGCCTAGAATTAGACCTATTGTTTGAATAACTATTATTTAACCATTATTATGATGATTATTGTTACGATAATTATTATTTTTATTGGAATAATAATTATTATGATGATTATTATTGGAAGTATGTGATTTATTATTTTGATTTTGAGTTTTAGACAAAAAACATGGTCATAAGATTTAATAGTACCAAATTGTAATAATTTAGCTTGCTCTTAACATAATAAATTTTGAAAAGTAGCATAAGTTAAATGAGGAGCTAAACTAGGAATAGCAAGTTGAGAATGAATGTTAGTAATAAATTGTTGAAATTATGTAGGAAGACATTTCTTTAAGATGATAGTAATTAATCTAATATCAGTTAAAGTAACATTAACACCGCTTAATTGAGTTTTAAGAGCATCAAATTTAAGTAAAAATTCATCCATTGTTTTGAAATCAGTATACCTCAAGTCCTCCAAGTTGTCTTAGAATTGAATCTTTCGAGATTCAGTGGAGCTATCATACGTTTGTTATAAAATTTCCCATGCTTGATGGGCTTTGGTACAATGTCCAATTAAGACATAGAGATCAGGAACAATTGAGTGACCAATCAATCCAAGAGCTTCTTCATTTTTAGTTTTCCATGCATCTTTGTCTGCTTGAGAACCATAGGCAACTGGTTCAATAGAAGCATCTGTAGCAATTTTAAGAAAATGTTTAAAACAGAATATAAAGGAAACATGTGTCTTCGATTGATGATAGTTAGAGTTGTTTAATTTAATTTCTAGAATTAGAGTAGACATGATTGATAAAGAAAGAGATGATCAAATTAACTTAAACAAAGTGGAATACACTGAATATACTGATCAAGATCAAGAAAAATAAATTTAAATTAATGTAACTCTCAATTTGAATGGTTAAAAAATGATATGAATTTTTTTAAATTTTTAGATTAAATGAAGGAATAAATTTTAATTGCAATGAAATAACAAAACAATAATTGAATTTGGTTAGAATTGATACAAAGAGTGTAGGAATGAAGCGATTTGAAAAATATTAAGTGGGAAAAAAGTATTAGTGTTTAAACTTTGTTATTAAAATAAAGATTTGACCAAATTTATAAAATTAATAAATGAGTCAAAGACTTGAAAAAAAATTCAAACTAGAGCTAAAAATAAAATGATAAATGATGAAAAAGTGGAGAGAATTTTACCTCGCCGGAATCTTTGAATAAAAGTTGACACTATTAAATAATGAGGAGATAAGCCTGCAATGTACATATATGATATTCTGCAGTCGCCAAAACCAATCTGCAACTAATTATTAAAATAATATCTGAAAGCTGAATGATTTACCAATTATTTCAGAAAGTTGAACAACTATTCCAGAGAGCTGAATGAAATACCAATTATTAAAAAAATGTATATCCAATAAATAAAAAAAATGAATTTCCAATTATTAAAAATGTTTTTACTGGAAAACATGAGACAAGCATAAACAAAAATACATTTTTTTAGTTAAACGTTTTACAACTAATGGCTGAAAATGTTACTAGTGGTTGAAAACATCACTACTGGTGAAGACAATGAAAATATTTCAGATTTATAGTAAATATTGAAGTTCAAATTTCTGGCTTAATGGTTAATTTTTTAGAAATAACTTGTTAGATTTAGGCCTTATTTTTTCAAATGAGATAATGATAGTAGAAAACATTTTAATTAAACTATAGAAGGCTGCAAAAAATGTTAATAAACAACAAAATAAAAAAAACATTTTTGAAAAAAAAATGGTGAGGATATCTGCTAAAGGAATAAAGGCTGGCTGGAAAATCTAAACAAGGAATAAATTTGTTGAAATGCTTTCTCCAATCTGTAAATATAACAAGACTGAAAGAATAAGAGAAGATTAACTTCAGGCATATTTACAACTTATGAACAAAGGGAGCTGCTGAGATTGGAGAAAAGTTTATATGCCTGCAACCAAACAAAGATATGAAAGAACAACCAACCGAGATATAACCTGTAGAGATATAATTATATAAGATTAAAAAAAGATATGAAAAGAGCTATATAAAATGTAATCAATAGATTTAAAAAATAGAAACATAGAATAGATATTAGAGAATACAAAGATTAATATAAATTGAAACTTGCAAGAAAACGAATATGAAATCTTTAAACAATAGATTAAATGAAGATAAATTAGTTTTTGAGTACAAAAAAAGATGAATATGAGATATAAAATTAATCCTGCAATATAATATGTTAGAAATACAGATTTTAGAAAAGTGAATGCAAGGAAAAGATTTAAAGGATGTTGCAAGAAACGATATAGATATAAATATATTAGATTTTGAGTGAGAAATCAAAATATATAGAGCAAAGTATACACTTGCAAACAAGATTATTAGAATGAACAAAAATGCATGAAAAGAAAATCCTTGCGGTTGCCCAACAGAGGGTGGGATTAGAGCTTAAAAAAATTGAAATAGATATGAATAAACTTAGATTTGCAAAAAAATGAAAGAAAACCCTACAAACAAGAGTTAGATCAACAAAAAATTTGATTTCTTCTCCTCAACCGAGATATCTTTTAACTAAACCTACATGCAACACTCAAAACAAGAATTTAACCAGATCTAATACCATGTTAGAAACATTAAAAAATGGAAACGAGCTTAGGAAAGAATCCAAGTGAGTGAGAAAGAGTAAGAGTTTTACCAAATACACAAAGAGTGAGATATTGCTCCAATAGATCAAACACCAAATTCACCAAAATACTCCAAGACCAAGACAAGAACACAAGAATTTTGAAAGGGGAAAAAATAAGGGAAAAACCCTTGTGAATAATATGAATAAGGCACAAAAGCCTAAAGAAAAACAGATAATGAGAAGAATAAGCTCATTACAATAATGAGAGAAAGTTTGAGAATGTGAGGAGAAGTGAGAAAATAGAGAAGATTATTGAGCAAGTGTGTGTAGAGGCATCTCTTAAATAGAGATGAGTGGAGGAGTTTGCATGTAACTCCCATATTATATGAATGCCACATTCACATTGAGTGTGTGCCAAATACAAGAGTCCTCTTAAGGAGGAATATCTAATTTCCTTATTAAAAGAATTACGAAAAATGTGACATGTCCTCTTACTTGGACTAGAGGACAAATACAAATTAGGATACCTTGGTTTATCCTTTAAATACATAGTTCACCACGGAAAGATTAATTTCTACACATATGTAGTCATATTTAGGGATATGTGCACCAACATGGTGAACAACAAAGTGACCACATACCAAAAGAAAACTAGAACTATGCTAAACACATACATGGTTTTGAAAAATTCTAAAATTACATAATGCTATGGCTCAGAAAATTTGAGCCAAAATAAGTATGCATTATTTTAATTAAAAACATGGTGTGTGTTAATGAGAAAAAAATGTGTATGTGTTTTTCTTAATATAAGCTACAAGGAAAACATGCTCCTGTTCAATTTTTTAGTTCCACAGAGCACCACCATGTTTTTGAATGCTAATTACTTTGTCCTCAATTTTTTTCATTAGGATATATACAATTAAGTTATATTTTATGTATATATTGGTAGGATGTTTGAGAATGCTTTTAGATATCTAGAAGTCATAACATAGATTATAGATTTTAGAGATCTTATAATTTTTTAGGCTTAGTCAAATTTCAATAATCAATAGGAACCTATCATCATTCTCTTATTATCTCTCTATCTCGCACTCTTTGTCTCCCCAAGCTCTAAACCTATCTATTTACCTATCAATCCTTCTCATTTGCTTCTACCTATGTCTATCTTATTCTCTCCTCTATCCCCAAGCTCTAGAATGTATAATCTCTCAAACTTAGTTAAATTTTAATAATCACTAAGCTCTCTCTCTCTCTCTCTCCCTCTCTCTTATTGTGTGTGTGTGTGTGTGTGTGTGTGTGTGTGTGTGTGAGAGAGAGAGAGAGAGAGAGAGAGAGAGAGAGAGAGAGAGAGGTGTGTGTGTGTGTGTGTGTGTGTGTGTGTGTGTGTGTGAGAGAGAGAGAGAGAGAGAGAGAGAGAGAGAGAGAGAGAGAGATGTGTGTGTGTCTGTGTATTAAGATAGGGAAGGAGAGATAGAGAGGTAAAGTGTTAGGATTAAGGTGTCTTCTACCTTGTAAATATAATGACATGATTTCAACATCCTTGGAAAGTGTCCTAAGGCACTTAGGATGTATTAGGAAAATAATTTGTAATGTTTAATTATCACCATTATTTATAATACATTCATAAGGGCTGATGGGTTACACTAGAAACACTATTAAATAATTGTGTTCTTATTTATCATTGTTTATCCCACTTATGGATGTCTAGAATAAGATATTTAATGACTTAATTAGTGGAAAAATAGTAACCTATGAGATTCTCCAAGTGATAGAATGTAAGAGGCAATAAGTGTATCATGGTTTTCAGTCATTTAATACATTTAGCATAATATTTATCTTGTAAGTATAATTTTCAATGTTGGAGGGAAGGTATTGGAAGATAAACTAGTGCCTTTTTTCAATTTGTGGAGGAATTACAAGGGTTGTAGTTGTGAGGAATGGAGAGGATCCTTTGGGAACCCTTATTGGTGGTTTTGGAGCTCTTGTGATTCTATAAATACAACCTTTTGGGTGTAGATTGTATCACAACATATTAGAACATTTGAATGTATATTTCTTTGACACTTTGAAGGATGAATGGGAGACATAAATGGGTTGTTCATATATGCATAGGTGTTTCTATGGTGGAGAAAAAGAGGAGAGTGGAAGTGATTGTATTGTGGTTGGGCTTAACCAACACACTCTAAGATTTGACTGCTTAGAGTGTCATCGGTGGGGCCCAACAATAATTTGTTTCCTTCATGTCTTTTGTTAAGAAGGTCGGTCGATAGTGTATGCTAGTTGATGGATGAATATACCATATACATTGATGGTATTCATCCTTCATCATCTGGCAGTATGGTGGTGTTGGTGGTGACGACCTCGGAAGTTGGGCACTGGCTATGTTGCAACATATTTGCACCATCCATGCCATCGCTGGCATTTAGTACTCCCTTCTATCCCCATCCAATCAAGTTTGTACTGTACTACTTCCTGTCACCTCCAGTACAATGATCACCATTATATAATTCACTAGGAATGAATGAGGCTAAGTTATTCACCAAATTAATTTCAAGTCAATCTTCAATTTTATAAGAAATCAATATATCTTAAATATCTCATTGTGTGTAAACACAGTCTCATATGGAAATGAAAATAGAATAGAATATTAGATGTTTTTGTTGAAGATAATTATTCAATTGTGTATTGTCATTGATGTTACACAAATGGTTACACAAATGTAATGATTTTCTGTATTAACCGAGCTCTGTCAGTTAATGAAGGAAGTTCAGTACTAACCAAGCTCACTCGGGCATTACAGTAAGTTTGGTTTTAGCCGAGTATTGGTTAGGCATCGAAGGATTACAGTGTCAATCAAGTTATGCATTTATTGTAAGCTGACTAACATTATTTTACACTTTATGTTTAATTGGTTAATTGCAACCGACAGACTTAAGTTTTATTGTTTATTTGAAAGAGTATTCAAGCCGACTTGACAAGGCCTATCATATACACACACACACACACACACACAAGGTCAAGTCTGGATTGAAGGATGTGAAGTAGAGTTCTTTGATATGAAGAATAAAGGCGAATTAAGAGGGAATTATGATTAATGACATAATATCTAGACTGAGCTACATAAGAATATTTGATCAGTGAGGATCCAATTAAAACCAAAATAGAGATCTGAATCAGAAAAGACAGTTGCTTCTTGAATTAGGTCAAACTTATTGTTACTCTCTAACAATTGTAGCAGTGATTCAAATCTCTTGATAGAGTAGACTTAACAGTCTTTTCATAAATCCTCTCATAAGGTGGCATTTCTACATTGAAGTGTCTGAAGACCTCTAACAAGGAAACTCCTAATAGGGTGATTAAATCCTCTAACATGGTCACACCTTATAGTGTGTTTTGTAACCTTTAACAGGGTTGGCTCCTAACAAGGCTCACTTCAGAAGAGTGAAAAATAGTAACTAGTTGCAATTGGTGGTTTTCCCAAATTGGGTTTCCATAGTAAATATTGGTGTCATCTGTGTACATGTTATTTGCTTTATGATTTATGTTTTTGCACTTAATCACTAAAGGATAATCACATTTAATATCTTAAGATTGCTTTGTTAACTGAGTAACAAAAGAATATCTTTGTTAACCGAGTAACAATGATAAATTTTTTTAACACATCTAAGAGACTTGGATTTGTTTTTGTGATAACTGATTCACCGCTCCCATCTCAGTTAATCAACTCAATTCCAACAATTGGTATCAAAGATTTTGGTGCTTTCAGGGAAGGTTTCAAGGCCTAAGCTAAAGATCAAAGATGTCTTATAGAAGGGAGATCCCCAAGATTAACAAAGAAAACTTTGCTACATGGCAAGAGTTGATGAGGCTACATCTATCTACTATTGGAGATACTAGTTTTCAATTCTTGGACCGCAAGTATGTGGAACTTCCTAGACCTATGTTTGTGGATCAGATGGTGGATATGAAGAATCATAACATAATGATGATTGATATAGCTTCTTCACTCAGCTATTTAGAATTTGATGAAGTCAAGGACTGTCGTACTGCATATGATATGTGGAAGAAAATGCATGATATCCATGGAGGAGATGACAATGTAAAGAGAGACAAAGAAGAGAGCCTTAGAGGTAATTTTGATTAGATGAAAATGAAAGAAGGAGAAGACATTACAAAATACAGTGACATGATCAAGAAAAGTGTTAGTGCCATTAGAGTTGTCGGTGGAACGATTGAAGACAAAACAATGGTTAGTAAGGTATTGGGAAATTTACTTCCTATGTATGCAATTAGAGTTTCTGTTATTCAAGAGATGAGGTGCAATAATGATAGAACTCTAGATGCATGGGTTGGAAGGCTTACAACTTTTGAGTTGGAAAATTTTGAAAATTATTCTCCTAATCCTAGCAATTTTGAGTCTGCATTCAAAGCCAAATTAAGTCTTGGTAAGATGGATATGAACTCAAGAGGAAAATCAATTGACAATGATAGTGATGATGAATTTGATGATGAAGATATAGAAATCATTGAAGAACTACTTGCAAAGAGAGATGCCAAAGGAAAAGGAAAGTACAAAGGAAGAATACCATTGATTTGCTTTTCATGTGATGATGTTGGTCACATTTCTGCTAAGTGTCCAAACAAAGAAAACAAAGATGAGAAAAAGTTCAAAAAGTACAAAGGGAAGAAAGATTTCAAAAGTTATAAAAAGCTACAAGGATAAAGGTAAGAAATCTTGTTATATTGCAAAAGATTCTGATAGTGATGAATGTTAGAGTAATTATATTTTTTCACTTATTAATTAGATCACTTTGATTTAATTAATTAAGTTGTTTATTACTCTATTTACTTAAGCTGTCTCTTAGGTGCATCATAATTAATATTTATATTAATTATTATGCGCAACCTAGCTTTTTATCTTTTTAGGGTTTTGTTCACCTTTGAGGTTGAACTTTGTAATTATTTGTTATTATCTTGGAATAAAATTTCTCTCACACCGCTTGAGATTTTCCTAACTTTTCTTTTCATCTCTTTGGCTTCCTTCTTGTAACAGGTCATTTGCATGTAGGTGTTCTTGGTGAAATATGGATTTGTCTATCTGAAATCCTACACGGTATCAGAGCTTCCATGCTGCTGCCTGGTCTGGAGGTCTTGAAGCCGTGATTCAAGGATGAAAACCATACCTTCTCTAGGATTTCTTCTTCAATCTGGAAGAGACATTTTTTTCTGGAGCACTTTGAGCAAAATGGACACTGCCATTGCGCTCAGAAGGCCCGGGAGATCAACTTTTCATATAATGTTAGCCATATTTGGCCACAGTAGCATCTGGGAATTTTTTTTGCCCCTCGAGGCCGTACAACACATTTCCCAAGAAAAAAATTAAAAAAAACACATTTTAGGGCTTTTTTGGGGCGCAACCGGTCACACCACCAGCGCAACACCGCTACGCCACCTTGGCCCAGTGCCACCCTAACTTAGCCCCTGCCGGCGCACCACCAACCAGCCGCTTGGCAGCCACCACCGACGCAGTGCCACCCAAGAGCTACTACTGACGTTAGTAGCCGGAAAGTGATGTCACTTTCTGACGATTTTTTTTTGCCGGCAATTTTTTTAAATTTTCTGGTGACAGGAAAATTTTCTGGCATGATAGGCCCTTGACATGCAAATGACTGTCAAATTTTTTCCTGGGAGGTGCGACGATCATTTGACCATCAAATTTTTTGTCATCTCTATGTTTTTCCAGAGAGCTCCATTTCAGAGGTGCAGTTGGTTTTTTGGCCATAACTTTTGCATATGATATCATTTTTTGGAAAACAAAATATCAACAAAAAGCTCTTTCTGAGTCAGAGACGATGATGCTAGTTTTGTTTTCTAATTTGGACATTTGAGTTCCTATTTTTGGCATCAAAGTAGAGGCTTTAGTTTTCTCCATCTCTGCCTCTGGCATCCAGGTTTTCTCCTTGTTTTTCGTGCTTTCTATAGTTATTTCTTTGGTGTACGAGGGATAGAATTATACATTATGGAGGTTGAATTTTCTTTTCTATAATTTACTTCAGAAAAGACCCTTCTTCTTCCCTCTTCTTCTCTCAATGTTGAACCCCTTTGTGGCTCGACTGACACCACATAACTATCACTCCTGGAAAGAACACATGACTAGGATGCTTATGTCACGTAGCTTATGGTCATGTCTGTATGAACACCAACTTGTTCTGCAATGCCCTTTTGAGGTTATTAAGCACAGAAACAAAATGGATGAAGCCATGGGCTTGATTGCACTGAACACCTCCGACAGTCTCTTGTTTCACCTGGATGGTTTGACCACTCATCGTGCTATTTGGGGCAAGTTTGCAAATTTGTTTGGCATAGTGAATAAGTTTCGAGCACTACAGCTTGATGTAGAGTTGACCACTTTGACTCCTACTAGATTTTCCACTATGGAGGGCTTCTTGATGAAGTTCAAATCTCTGTGTTTAGTTTTGTAGGGATGTGGGAGAAACAAGACAGATGATGAGTGTATCTTCCTAGTACTCTCAAATTTGAGAGGGTAGTATCAGATCTTTTCTTCCACTTTCTACTCCACTATGAATTCTTTGGGTTCTAGACACACCATGCCTTCCTTTGAGACATTCTATGATCGGTTGACATGGGAACATGCAAAGATCCAATAAATAGATGCTTTTGGCTCTTCAAGCCAAGCATTGGTTGCTCATTCTTCATAGGGGAAACCAAAATAGAAAGCCAAACCAAAGAAAGATTTAGCAGGCAGTGAGTATTCCTCCAAACCTGAATAGAAAACTAATTCAAAACCTCCAGCTAACCCTTCCAAGGGTAAATATTCTTCGAAGTCTACTGAGTCTACCTCCAAGACTAAGAAGAAATCAGTTGAAACCTATAGTTTTTGTGGCAAGGATGGACATCCTGTTTCTAGGTGTTGGAAATGTTTGGAGGCTTTAGAGGAATCCATGTAGGAGCATCACATTTCTTCTCCTCAGTCCACATCCTTCCTTGTAGGGAAAGGTCTTTCTCTTACTGCATGAGCAATGACTTATCGGCCCACCTGGATTTTAAATTTTGGTGCCTCTCACCATATGACTCACTCAATAGTTGGTCACCTCACTTGCTCCTTGTGCTACTTCATAGATTGCTATTCGGAACTCATCACATCTTTCAGTTTTGGGTTTTGGTTCAGTTGCATTAGCTGGGGGTTCTCTTCAAGATGTTCTTTTTGTCCCTGACATCTCGACAAACCTATTGGCCATCTATCAGATTTTCCACTCTAGCTCTGGTAAGACAGTTGAGTTCTCACCACATGATGTGGTTATTTGGGACTTGCATGATTTTGATTTGATTGTGGCTACTGGGAGTGTTGAATCTACATCCCGCCTATACAGATTTGATGGATTTGAGCCTTCTAATGGTATAAGTTACTATCTTATAACACATGTAGATTTAGTGAGCAGACTTTGGCATGAGTGTTTGGGCCATTTCAATTACAGATATCTTTAGTAGATGAGCACATAGACACTTGTTCTTGGGCTTCCTCAGATTTCTTGCACTGATGGTGTTTGTCAGGGTTGTGTTCTTGGAAAACAACAATGGGATTCTTTTCCTCAGGGATGAGCTACTCATGCTTTGGCACCATTGGAGTCAATTCATAGTGACCTCATGTCATTTCCCACTCCTTTTTCTGGTGCTAGATATGAGCTTACTTTCATTGATGACTTCTCTAGGCGCACATGGGTGTACTTTTTGAAGTACAAGTATGATGTCTTTGATTCATTTTGAGTTTTTAAGACATTTGTGGAGAAGCAATCTGGTCTTTCTATTTGGAAGATATGCACAGATAATGGGGGGGAGTATGTGAACCAAGCTTTCAGGGATTTTTTCTTTGAGCACGGTCTTCAGCATTAGTTTTCAGTTCCCTACACCCCTCAGAAGAATGGTGTGGCAGAGAGAAAGAACAAAACAATTTGGGAGATGGCTAATTGTATGATTCAGTCCAGGTCCATGGATTTGTCTTTTTGGGTAGAGGCAGTTAATTGTGCCAACTATATTCAGAATCAGATGCCTCACAAGGCAGTTTGACATATGACTCCTGAGGAGGCTTGGTCTCATGTCAAGCCTAATGTATCTTCATTCCAAGTTTTTGGTAGTGAAGCATGGGCATTTGTACCTGATGCTCAAAGGAGAGAAATGGAATGGAAGAGATAACACCTCATTTTTGTTGGGTACTACAAGGATGTTAAGGCATACAGGTTGTTTTATCCTGATTCTAGAGAGGTCTTGTTTCGACGGGATGTCCAGTTTGATGAATGCCTTCCTGCAGTAGATACCCTATTTACAAAGTCTACTTCACTTACCACTACTCCCTCATCCCTTCCATATTCTTTTTAGGATGATGAGTATGATGATCTTGGTGATCCCTATTTAACTCCACCATAAGATCCTCCACAAATGCCTAGATGGGCTTGTGTTACAGTTTGGGCTGCAAGATCTCTGGCTGGTGACCCTTCATCTTCCCATCACACCCAGTCTCATATTACAGGTTCTATCCTTCTGATTCATGCTGTTTGTGGTGATCCTCAGACATTTTTAGTAGTGACATGACATCTAGTGTGGGACAGTGCTATGGAGGAGTATTCTTCTTTGATGAAGAATCATACTTGGGATCTTTGTTCTCTTCCTAAGGGAAGAAAGTTAGTGTGATGCAAGTGGTTGTATTGTACTAAGTTTGTTGCTAATGGTTCTATTGATAAGTACAAGGCACATCTTGTTGCAAAGGGTTTCTCACAGGTTGAGGGTATTGAATACAGTGAGACATTTGCCCCTGTCGCCAAGATGAACTCTATTTGCCTTGTCTTATCCCTCGTAGCTTCTTAGGGATGGCCCATTTTTTAGATGGATGTGAAGAGTGCATTCTTGCATGGTGATCTTACTGAGGATATTTACATGGAGTAGCCTTAGGGATTTGTGTAAGATTCCTCCTTGGTTTGCAGACTTCAACATTCTTTGTATGGTCTCAAATAGGCCCCTCGATCTTGGTATGAGAAGATGGACTCTTTTCTACTTTCTACAGGATTCACACACTGCCATTCCGATCCTACAGTCTACATTCAACATCTTGAGGATGAGGTTTTGATCCTTGTACTATATGTTGATGATCTTCTCATCACTGGTAGCTCATCTTCTATGATTAAGGATGTTCAATGTGCATTGCTAGAGCAGTTTGAGATGACTGATCTTGGTCCATTTCACTACTTTCTTGGTCTGCAAATTGTTTAGTCCTCTACTAGGATCTTCATTTACCAGTAGAAGTATGCTCTTGACTGATTCGATGCTTTGACATGCTTGCTTTCAAGTCTGCTCCCACACCTTTTCAGTCGGGTGTTACCTTGTCTACCTCTTGCACTTCGCCTTCAGCGGATCCTACATTGTATCGGCAGTTGGTTGGCAGCTTGTTGTACCTAACACACACTCATCCTGATCTCTCCTTTGTAGTTGGTATTGTCTCTTAGTTTTCACATGAGCCTCATGAGAGTCATTGGCAAGCTGCCAAGTGTATTTTGAGACACATTCAGGGCACTATTATGTATGGCATTCATTACACATCAGGGGCTCCTCACATTGTTGGATTCACTGACTGAGATTGGGTTGGTGATGTTGATGATCAAAAGTCTACTTCTGGCTTTGTGTTTTGTCTTGGCTCTTGTCCTATCACATGGTTGTGCAAGAAGTAGAATTCTCATGCACTTTCATCTATAGAGTCTGATTATAGAGCTGCAGTACATGCTAGTCAGGAGATTTTATGGCTTTGGCAGTTGATGACTGAGTTTGGTTTTCCTCCTGATTGTCCCACTATTCTATGGTGTGATAATTAGAGTGCTATTCACATTTCCTGCAACTTGGTGGAGCATCAACGCACTAAACACACTGAGCTTGATATGCATTTCATCCGTCAGCAAATTCAGGATGGTGTTCTCACTTTGGAGTACATTCCCACTAAAGTGCAAGTTGCTGACATCTTCACCAAACCTTTTGCATCTCCGCGCTATCTTCAGTTGCGTTCTGTGCTTGGGGTGACGGTAGTTGTCCTTGGGGGGTCTTCTTAAGGCCTTCCTTCCTACATATTTTTTTTCAACATGTTTGTTCTATCTCTTTTTGAAGAGGGGTTTTTCCCATTGGGTTTTCTCCTTCATCTCCGATTTACAAATATTTCCTTGTATTGGGTACCTGATCAGGCCTTGTTGCCGGGACCCATTTCCTACTTTCATAGTTGTGCTAGGTTAGCTTACATCCAAAGCTTCACTTAAGGGGGGTGTTAGAGTAATTATATTTCTTCACTTATTAATTAGATCACTTTGATTTAATTAATAAAGTTGTTTATTACTCTATTTACTTAAGCTGTCTCTTAGGTGCATCATAATTAATATTTATATTAATTATTATGCGCAACCTAGCTTTTTATCTTTTTAGGGTTTCATTCACCTTATAGTTTGAAATTTTCAATTATTTGTTATTATCTTGGAATACAATTTCTTTCACACCGCTTGAGATTTTCCAAGCTTTTCTTTTTGTCTCTTCGACTTCCTTCCCGTAACAGGTCATTTGCATGCAGGTCTTCTTGGCGAACTGTGGATTTGTCTGTCTCAAATCCTACAATGAAGATGAAGATGGAATGGTTTACATTGCTGTTAAGGATGAGTCAGATAATGAAAAGATTGCACTTTTATCACATGTTAATGACACTTGGATAATTCGTTAGTGGTTGTTCTTGTTAGGATTAAGTAATACTGAGAGGGGGGTGAATCAGTATTAAAACACTTATTAAAAGTTTTCAGCCAATTAAACATTAACAATATAATTGTAGAAATGAAAAGAACATAAGAAATTAACACAACACTCATAACACCATAATTTGTTGTCGAGGAAACCCTGGCCAAGGGAAAATCGCAGTGGGGATGGTACCCACAAGAATGCACTAAAATATAGTGTCCTTGTTAGGAGACCTAGCCCTGTTAGGAGCTGAATATTGCATAGTACATTTCCTTGTTAAATGAATTACAACCCTGTTAAAGGTATAAAACACCTTGCTAGGGGCCAACTAAGCTTACAACTCTTACAATGTAATTCTATTTACAAAATATTCTTGGTAATGAACAAAACAAGCATCTCTAATGCTTAAATAGTTCCTGTTATAGCTCATCAATGATCTATGTTATCCTCTACTCTATAATTTTCATATCATATCATCCATCCAATCATCTCTCATCCACTATATCTTTTCTCAACAAAATGTTCTCCATATATATATCCTATCTCTTAACCAAGTCGGATCTCTTAACCAAATATTACCTAGTCGACTCTCAATACAAAATAAATTTAATAAAAAAAATATCAAATGAAAAGTCAAAACTATTACATAATCAAAGTATAGGTTATCAATAACCAGAATCCAACTCCAATTTCTAGGAGTCCATGTCATACTCTCTGAATCATCGCTTCTGTCCAAGTGTTCTGTATCATTGTTCTGTTGTTGTCTGTCTATCTTCAAATATCTCTAACTTGCTGTAAACATTACAAAAACAAAATCAATCTTAGGTGGAGGTCACATATACCTCATACTATCTTCCTCTAAGCTTTCTTTCCATAATTCATTGATCTCGATCTTGGATACCTAAAATAACTCTATAACTCTGCTTCTGTACTTAGTCGATTTCAGAGTAATCAAAACTCAACTTCATAGGAATCAATCTATAACCTAGATGTGTTTCCATAAATGAAAACCAAAATTGAATCCCACCATGAAAAATAGATCACTTTCCAACAATCTCTCCCTTTGGCATTGATGACAACACTTAACAAAAAATGACTAAGTGTTCCAACAAACTGTTTCTCTTTCTCTATTTTGTTTTTCTCTTTTCTATTTTCTCCTTCTCCTTATTCATTTTACTCTTATCTCTTATCCTATTCATTTTATTCTCTTCACCCCCTTTGAAAATAATGACAAAGGTGCATACAAAGTAATTAAATTTAGTGCTTGCTCACCAGTTTCAGAACATCTTGAAAGGAATCTTCCAAGATCTTCACTTCTATACCCCATGAATTCAGTAATAGTTGACTAACATGAAATAGTCCATTCAATGCAAATGATGTAGTCTCTATTTCTTTCAACTCTGTAGGCATAGAGTTAGTCAATGCATCTGCTGTCTTCTCCAAGTCTGATAGGTGTGCTTCAATTAAGGATATCTTAGGAGTGATTAAACTCTTCAGCAAATTGAATCTAGTCAGTACTCTCCCTTTATCATTATCCAATACATATAATTTTTCCAAAGTTCTTGTTACTTCCTTGTCTAATTCTATTACAGATTGTGAAGAGGTCTCACAAATATCCATCATACTGTTCAAAGTTTCCCTTTCCTTGGCAATGATGTCTTCAATGTTCTGAACATGCCTGATAAGATTCATGCAGTAACTAAATAATTTCCTTCCATGTCCAATGCAACTCTTAGCACTTGTAGTAGTGGTTTTCAAAATGCTCAAGTCCCATGAGATGGACTTTCAAACTTTGGATAACTTCTTCTCCAAGTAGTTCTTCTCTGCCTTCTCCTCTACAATATTTATCAAACTCTCATAATAGCTATCAAATTAATCAAGTGTTACCTTCAGGTTTTCAATGTCATATTTGTGCTAGAAAAAAATAGGTACTAGAAGCAATTTGTTCACAGTATCAATTTCTCTTGTTATTACCTTAGCCTTTTTGTCTCCTTTTTATTCCGATCTCTCATTGGCTTTAGTAAGTGCAGTGAAAGCCAATTTCACTAGCTCATCCTCATCCATGCAATCAACATCAACATCTGTTGTATTATATTTTATTGCCAACAATGAAATAAAAGATGTGATTAGCTCAGTTTTAGTCTCAACTTTTTCTTTCTATTCTTTCTGTCCTTCATCTTTTTCTGCTTCACTCTATTCTTTCTTCTACTCTTCTTCCTCTTTATGTTCTATTTCCTCAGCAATTGTGTTGTCCATACTTTTTGCAAATGGGTCCTTCTCATCATTAGAGGTGTCAATTTTTATAGGTACACCAAAAACATAGAAATCTGGTTGAGTATTAACTTTGCTCTTCTCATCACTTGCCTCAGCTATCTTCAAACTCTCTCCCATTCCTAAGTTTGTAGGCAAAGTGGTTTTAGGAAGTGGATTCTCCTCAGGAGTAGGATTCATCAATATTTTCTCTAGTTCTTTCTAAGTCTCCTCAGTGATTTCATCATATCTTCTTGCCATGATTTTCAGTAGTCTGATCTTAGTTCTTAGAAAAGGTTTCAATTCTTTGAGTATTCTGTCCCTTTCTTGTAATGATATCATAGGTAGCATGTTGTCAATTTCCTGATTTCTAATTGTTTCATCTTCAATTTGTGCTAACTGCTTCCTTATCTCCAATTTCTCATATAAATATTCAGGTATACTAACCTCAATTTCCAATAGAGTCTTATTGAAAATAAGTAAGTGATTAACCACAATATATTCAATCTTAAGTTTTTTTGTTTCCCCATACCTGTCATAGTATCTGTTTACTATAACTAGCTTTCCTTTCTCTATAGCTCTCTTCTCTATCATACTCATGTCTGGCTTCCATAAGTGTTTCTCATTTGTAGTTTTCTTCTCATGTTTTTATGCAACATGAACAATTCCAGTGTTTTCCAATCCAGTAATCTCATGAATCAAATCACTGCAAATCTTCACAGGCTACTCGCCTATCCAAATGAACTGATCATGCACTCTGCTCAATAATATCTTGAACCATTCTTCTTTGTCAAATTCATATAAATCCAAAATTTTATAATACTCAACTGATCAATGTGTTTGTACTCATCTCTCATAATTCCTTTATCAAGCATATGCTCCATCTCAGTACAAATACCATCAGTGCCTAGTATATCATACTTACAATGAATGTAAGCCCTAATAACTTCTACATGAAAATCCATAGGGTGTTCAAGAAAATGATCCTTTGGGATCTTCTTCAGAAGATTTGAATGGATGTTTCTTGAACTTACATCTAGGATGATCTAAAACATCATAAATAACAGGTGCATTTATAGCTAGATGATGTAAATACCTCTTTCACGCTGAATTCTGAATTTTTCACTTCAATTGATCACGTAAGGATAATGTAGGATAGACTGACTCTCTCTTCTCTCTGATATCCTTAGGCTGCTCTTCATCAAATGGTGAAGAAATAGATCTTCATATGGTGCTTTATACAATGTTTAAGTTATAAAAGTTCACTTTACCCAATACTATCCAGCCAGCTATAGATCTCGTGATCAAAATATATGCGTCGGCTGATGTTGCACTCTTAACTATATATTTCAGGATGTTGTCCATGTTCATACCTAAGCTCTCATGAGCTCAATCCATAAGTTACAGGGCAATATATATTCTGATTTCTTTATCCAATGCTCCCCCGAAGGCCATGATCAACCAATTAGGTTGATTCTGCTTTACTACCATAAGGCGAAGATCTAGTAGCATCTACTGTCTCTCCATGAATCAATGTCTCACTTGTTTCTTTGATCTTCCATATCTTAACACTGCTGTTATATTCTTCTTTCTTAAAAAAAATTTCAAAATCATTCTTCAAATATGCAACACTCTTACCAATATAATTTCCATTCTTCTGTGTATTCATAGGAGGTGGTATTCTTCTGTTGTTCACTCCATGATACTTTCAAAACTTCGCTATATGACCTGAATTATTGCATTTATAACATATAGGAGGTCTTATTTCCTAATTTACTTGGAGCTTACAATACTTCACAATGTGTCCAATGTTACTACATTTGTAGCATGTAAGTTTCACTGTAGGTTCTCTTCCATTGTCTTGTCTATATCTAGTTTGATAAGGTTTCCTGCATTCTACTTTCTTGTGCCCATATCCATTACAATTAAAACAATATCCATAAAAGGTCTTAAAAGGGGCATTACCTCTGTAGTCTCTTTTCATGTGTCCAAACTTGTTACATCCAAAGAATCTTCCTCTGAAATGTCTGATATGTTCTCTAGGTTCTTCAATAGTAGTCTTTTCAGTATCAATCTTTGCACTAGATTTCTCTTCCTAATTATTTGAGCATTCAGCTTCATTGAAGCCAATACCAGTCATATCACCTTTAGGTTTCTACCTGTCTCTTTGTTCATTGATCAAGTCACTGCTGGTGTGAAGTTTCTAATGTGTTTCTTTGCCTCAATAAGTTCACCTTTTATAATCTGATTGTATTTCTCCAGTTCTAGATACTTGATTTTTTAGTTTTTAGCCTCATTCTTCATTTGTTCTAATGCACTATTCAATGTTTCTTCAGTCTTCTTCTTAGCATCCTTTTGTAACTGTATCTCTTTAGTCATAGCTTCATTCTCAAGTTTTAGAGTTTCATTTTCTTGTTCAAGTTGCTTCATTTGATCTGGATTGTCTTTGTTTGAATCTTCTTTTATTTGAACCACAAGATCCTGTCTCTGACTTTTGGAAAGTTCAAGTTGTTCTCCAAGTTTCCTTATAAATTTCTTAGCTCTTTGCATGTTGAATCTCGATTCTCCATTCTCTACTTTTGCTTTATCAAGATCTTCAAGTCTAGCATCAAAGTTTTCTCGCAAACTGTCCAAATCCATTATGATCTCCCTTAAGCTGTTAGAATTTCTCTCCAAGGGCCAAAATCTCCGATACCAATTGTTAGAATTGGGTAATACTAAGAGGGGTGGGGGTGGGGGGGGGGGGTGAATCGATATTACAACACTTATTAAAAAATTTCAGCCAATTAAACATTAACCATATACTTGCAAAAATGAAAAGAACATAAGAAAATAACACAGTACTTATAACACCATAATTTGTTGTCAAGGAAACCCTAGCCAAGGGAAAACCCCGGTGGGGATGGTACCCACAAGCATGCACTAAAGTATAGTGTCCTTGTTAGGAGACCTAGCCCTGTTAAGAGCTGAATATTACATAGTACATTTCCTTGTTAAAGGAATTACAACCCTGTTAAAGGTATACAACACCCTGTTAGGGGCCAACTGAGCTTAGAACTCTTACAATGTAATTCTGTTTACAAAATGTTCTCAGTAATGAACAGAACAAGCATCTCTAATGCTTAGATAGTTCCTGTCATAGTTCATCAATGATCTCTATTATCCTCTTCTTTGTAATTCACATATCATATCATCCATCTAATCATCTCTCATCCACTATATCTTTGCTCAACAAAAATTTCTCCATATATATATCTTATCTCTTAACCAAGTCGGCTCTCTTAACCAAATATTACTTACTCGACTCTCAATACAAAATACATTTAATAAAATAAATATAAAATTAAAAGTCAACGCTCTTACATAATAAAATTATAGGTTATCAACAACCATAATCCAACTCTGATTTCCAGGAGTCCATGTCATACTCTCTGAATCACTGCTTCTATCCAACTACTCTGTATCACTGTTCTATTGTTGTCTGTCTGTCTTCAAATCTCTCTAAATTGCTATAAACATTACAAAAACAAAATAGATCTTAGGTGGAGGTCACATATACCTCATATTATCTTCCTCTAATATCTCTTTCTGCAATTCATCAATCTTGATCTTCGATACCCAAAATACCTCTGTAACTCTGCTTCTGTACTTAGTCGATTTCAGAGTCATCAAAACTCAACTTCATAGGAATCAATCTGTAACCTAGATGTGTTTCCATAATTGAAAACCAAAATTGGATCTCACCATTAAAAATAGATCACTTACAAATAGTTCTCACCACATGACTTGTGATAAAACAAAATTTGAACATCTGGAACACTATGATGGTGGGAGTGTCAGATTTGGGAATAATGAACCTTGCTATGTGAAAGGTAAAGGTTGTATTGCTCTAACTTAAGGAATCAAATGTGATAATTCTTATTGGGTTGAAGGACTAAGGCATAATCTACTAAGTGTGGCACAACTGAATAACATTGGTTTCAAGGTTGAATTCATGAATGGTAAGGCCAAGCTCCTGGATGGTAAAGGAAACCTAGTTGGAACTGGCAAGCAAACAAAAGGTAATCTATTCTATCTTGATCTCAATGAAAGTTCATGTTTTATTGCACAAGTAGAAGAAAGTTTGTTATGGAATAAAAGGTTGTTTCATGCAAATTTTGATAACCTGGTCAACATAAGAAATAACAAAAGAGTAAGAGGTATTCCTATTTTGAAGAAACCTGAATTGGCAATATGCAAAGAATGTCAAATTGGGAAGATGGGAAAAACTAGTTTCAAGAGCAAGAATTACAATACTGAAGAAGTCTTGGATTTGGTGCATACTGATCTATGTGGACCAATTGGAACAACAAGTTACATAGGAGAGAAGTATTGCATTCTATTTATTGATGATCATTCTAGAATGATGACTGTTATGTTTCTCAAAGAAAAATTTGAATCTTTTCAGAAATTAAAGTGGTACCTTGCCAGAGTTGAGAAGGAAAAAAGAAAGAAACTAAAGTGCCTAAGATCTGATAGAGGAGGTGAATTCATTTCTAATGAGTTCAATGAATTATGAAATGAAAGAGGAATAAAGAGACAAGTATCTACCCCTGGTACACCATAGAAAAATGGAATAGCAGAAAGAAGAAATAGATCCATTATGGATTGTGCAAGAACCTTGATGATTGAAAAGAATGTTGCAACCAAATATTGGAAGGAAGCTATTAGCACTGCAGTTCACACCTTGAACAGATTTCAATTGAAGAAAGGTACATATCAGACACCTTTTGAATTATGGTATGGCTATAAACCCAATGCTCGTTATTTCAAAGTATTTGGAAATAAATTTTACATCTTGAAGGAAGAAAGAAATGGAAAGTTTGATGTAAAAGGTGATGAAGGTGTATTCCTAGGCTACTCCTATAAAAGAAAAGCATATAAATGTTTGAATCTTGCTACTCATAAAGTCATAGAAAGTGTACATGTAAAGATTGATGAGTTTGCAGAGAGAAGTGAAGAACAAGGTAGTAAAGAGCTTGAAGACTATAAAAACTTTGTGTATTATAAACCTGATAATATGCCTAAGACACAAGAAATGGTGATTGGAAAGCAACCCTATCAACCACTGAATTTGTTAGCACAAACTTTGTTACAACCTGTGCAACCCGAGCTGCTAGAAGAGGTAACCGAGTCACAAATAGAGGAAATTGAGTCTCAGACAGAGGAAACTGAGTCTCAGACGGAAGTAACTGAGTCTCAGACAGAGGAAATCGAGTCTTAGTCAGAAGAGAAGAACAAAGTGTTTAAGCTTGGTGAACCTAGTAATGCAAGTCCAGAATCAAAGAAGAAGGAACTTGTACTTGCCAAATATGTCAGAAGACATCATGCACCTGAGAAAATAATTGGAGATCAGACATAAGGTATAATGACAAGAAACAAATTTAAAGGTACATGTTTTCTTAGTGAAATTAAACCTAGATCCATTAAAGATGATTTGAATGATGAAATTTGGATAGAAGCCATGAATGGAGAGATTGAGCAGATAGAAAAGAACAAAACCTAGACTCTTGTGCCTAGACCAAAAGACAAGAATGTAATTGGTACTAAGTGGATTTTTAGAAACAAGTTGAATGAAAAAGGAGATGTTTCTAGAAACAAGGAAAGATTAGTGTGTAAAGGATATGCTCAAGAAGAGGGTATTGATTATGGACAAACTTTATCTCATATTGCAAGACTTGAAGGAGTCAAAACTCTTCTAGAATAAGAAGCACATAAAGGATTCAAGGTATACCAAATGGATGTAAAATTTGCATTCTTGAATGGAATTCTGGAGGAGGAAGTATATATTGAGAAACCTGAAGGTTTTGTTGATCCTAACAAAAGGAATATGGTTTGTAAGCTACACAAAGCTATGTATGGACTGAAGCAAGCTCCTAGAGCTTGGTATGAAAGACTCCATGGCTACCTAATAAGTATTGGATTTTAGAGAACTAATGATAATAGTAGCCTGTACATCAAAGAAGGACCTCAGAACAAAATACTATTAGCAGAGATATTTGTTGGTGATATACTATTCACTAGACATGATGATTTATGCAAAGCAATCTCTAAAGCTATGAGTAAGGAATTTGAGATGTCTATGTTTGGAGAAATCAAATTCTTTTTTGGTTTACAATTTCGTCAAATGAAGGATGGTATCTACATTACTCAGTCTAAATACATCAAAGAGACACTGAAGAAATTTGGATTGGAAGATTCCAGACTAGATGGGACACCTATGTCTACTGGACATAAGCTGTCTAAGGATGATGACTCAAAGGAGGTAAATTAGACTACCTACAGATCCATGATTGGTAAACTTCAATATGTTGTTCACACTAGGCCTGATATTACATTAGCAATTGGTATTGTTGCAAGGTTTTCATCTAATCATAGAGAGAATCATTTGATGGCTATCGAAAGGATTTTGAGATATCTTAAGGGTACTGAAGACTATGGATTATGGTATAAGAAAGGAGGAAACTTTGATTTGAAGACTTTTACTGATATTGATTGGGCAAGAAGTGTTGATGATAGAAAGAGCACCAGTGGTGGACCATTCTTTCTTGGAAAGAGTTTAGTCTCTTGGACCAGCAAGAAACAAAATTGAATCTCTCAATCTACAACAGAGGAAGAGTATGTTGTTGCACTAGTGAATTGTTCAAATATCATATGGTTCAAACAACTATTGTCAGGTATGAAGGAAGAAATCAAATAATTAGTTATCATCTACTATGACAACAATAGTTCTATTAACATTTCAAAGAACCCTACGATGCATACTAAGGTTAAGCATATTGCAATAAAGTATCATTTCTTGAGATAATTGGTTTAGGACAATGAAGTAAGGTTGGAATATGTGAATGATAAAGAACAAATTGTAGATATATTCACAAAACCTTTACCTAAGGATGAATTCTTGAATCTAAGAGGAAATCTAGGGGTGATTCCCCTAAATGAGACTCACTAAAGCACAGTTTAGTGATGCATCAACCGAGCTATAGTGAAGATCTAATAAGTTGATGCAGATTGTCAGAGCTTATTGCATATGAATCAGTATAATAGGTACATTACAACTTCATTGGATAGAGTCTTTGGAATTGGTTGTCAAAGAGGGAGAGATCAGTAATGTCATGCCAAAGAAATTATTGTGGAAGAGATTATTGATTTAAGAGGGAGAAATTTTATCAGAAACAATAATTGTGAAGCCTAAGGGAGTTTTTGGGATGTGAATCAGAGTGAAGCTAAGGACATTATAAAATATTTTATCCTTGTTTCTGTTGCTCTAGAATTATTTGTATAATGACATGTTGTGTTGCCATCAATGCCAAAGAGGCAGATTGTTGAAGAAAATTATTCAATTGTGTATTGTCATTGATGTTACACAAATGGTTACATAAATGTAATGATTTGCTGTATTAATCGAGCTCTATTAGTTAATGAAGGAAGTTCAGTACTAACTGAGTTCACTGGGGCATTATAGCAAGTTTGGTTACAACCAAGTATTGGTTGGGCATCGAAGGATTACAATGTCAACTGAGTTATGCATTTAGTGTCAACCGACTAATAGCAGTTTACACTTTATGTTTAATTGGTTAATTGCAGCCGAAAGACTTAAGTTTTATTGTTTATTTGAAAGAGTATTCAAGCCAACTTGACAAGGCCTATCATATATATAAAAGGTCAAGTTTGGATTGAAGGCTGTGAAGCGGAGTTCTTTGATATGAAGAATGAAGGTGAAGTAAGAGGGAATTCTGATTAAGTACAGAATATCCAGACTGAGATACATAAGAATATTTGATCAGTGAAGATCCAGTTAAAATCATAATAGCGATCTGAATCAGTAAAGATAGTTTCTTCTTCAATCAGGTTAAACTCATTGTTACTCTCTAATAATTGTAGCAGTGATCCAAATTTATTGTCAGAGTAGACTTAACAGTATTTTCATAAATCCTCTCACAAGGTGGCATTTCTACATTGAAATGTATATGAAGACCTCTAACAAGGCCACTCCTAACAAGGTGATTAAACCCTCTAACAGGGTCACACCTTATAGTGTGTTTTGTAACCTTTAATAGGGTTGGATCCTAACTAGTTGCAATTGGTGGTTTTCCCAAATTGGGTTTCCACGATAAATCTTGGGTCATCTATGTACATGTTATTTGGTTTATGCTTTATGTTTATGCACTTAATCACTCAAGGATAATCACATTTAATATCTTAAGATTGCTTTGTTAACCAAGTAACAACAAAATATCTTTGTTAACTGAGTAACAATGATAAGTTTGTTTAAGACATATAAGGGACTTGGATTTGTTTTTGTGGTAACTGATTCACCCCTCCCCTCTTAGCTACTCAACTCAATTCCAACAGTTTCTAGTCTAAGGTTAAATACAATTACAAGGAGAGTTGAGGCGATCATTGAATTTTTAATATATATTTTTATTGAGTACTAATTATACAATTTTAGTAGAGATTTTATTCGTATATTTTTAATTATTATAAATACAATTTTTTTGTTAATAATAGATATCCATGGTTTTTGTTCATTATTTTTCATTCATTTTTTTAAAAATTATATGATGCTCATTATTTTATAAAAATTCTAATATAAAATAATGAACATCATATAATTTGATAAATATGAAAATTAATGAAAAAATAATGAACAAAAATCACCACATTATGGTTATGATTAGGTTTAATGGACAAAAAACAACCACATCATGGACATAAACCATTCTTTAAGTGCAAATATACATGGTTCTTATTTAGGATTAGGGCTATGGTTTAGGGTTCAAGTTTATAATAATTGTTAGTAACATGGTTTTGATTAGGTTTAAAGTTAGAGTTATGCCATGTTTAGGGTTTAGGTTAGGAAATCTATCTCAAGTTACCTCTAGATTCATATCCACATATTATTATATAAATTACTATGACATATATAGATTTGTGCATGCAAATAACAACTTGTTTTCAAGAAGAGAGATAAATCTTGTAGTCATTTCATATTGTTAGGATTCTTACAAAATATGCTTGTTATCATATAAATATAAAAAAATGTCCAATTTTTTTATATTAATCTTTGGAAGTAGAAAGGAAATTAAACTTATATTCATTAAAATACAAAGCAATAGATGGCTAAATTGATAAGAT
>MU228246.1:3460745-3477265 GCA_018584345.1 Thuja plicata
AGCTAAAGAATTCTGCAGACACTGATGAACAGTGAAGCACAACATCATAGAGAAGAAAGTGTGGAGCACAAAGAATTGAATTGATACATTGATCAGAGAGGTAATGTACTTAAATAGATCTGAAAATCTAAAATTCAAGTTGTAATAGAAAAAGGTCATTGTGTTTTAGTTTAACCATTGAAGCATCAAGTCTCTTAACATAGCAGGACTTAACAGTCTTCTACATTTGAGGTATATCCTAACAGATTGTGAATTTTTTTATCATGAAGATAGCATTGAGTGCCCGATGCCGACACATAGTCTAAGAAGGAGGCTGATGCAGTTAGGTAGCACCAGATATGCCAGATACCTATTGTGACCATAGAGGTTGATCAATATTGGTAGCATATACATGCCAAATATCAAGTGATAGACTCATATTAAAATCTTGTAACAAGGTTACACTTAACAGTGTGTTTGTAACCTTTAACAGGGTTGACTCCTAATAGGGCTCACTTCAGAAGAGTGAAAATTTGGGGTGTCGGTCCCAGTGGTTTTTCCCTTAACATGGTTTCCATGTTAAAATCCATGTGTTATGTGTGTATGGTTTATTACTTTATTGTTTTATATTTCACATATGCATTTCTGGATTGATTGGTATACTCTGCATATTTACTAAGTATCGGTAAATAGTTTTAATACTTATCAGTTATCAAGGAGAATAAGGACAGACAAGGTAAACCCACAGTCAATTAATCATTATAAGTATTTCATGGCATGAATCTTGTAGGGACTTAATAATCTAAGATTTATTTGATTGGTGGTTAGTGATTAAAGGATAAATTTTGAGGCCACTGATTCACCCCCCCCCAGTTATTACTAACATCTGTAACTTGACAATTCCCCCCACAACTTTAGGCTTACTCTCAACCTCCACCTTGCTTTCCTCAGGGACTCCCATCTTGTTACCATCAACACCCTTCTTAGTATCCTTCTCCTCCTAGTGATTGGGTGGGGAGGTATCCATGAGCGGTGACTCTGAATTCTTACCCTCAAAAATCTTTCTATTGGACAGGTCAATGGTGGGTAATTTGAAGCTAACAGAAATTTGGGAAGATTCATCGCTCTTCTCGGGCCCCTCCAAAGACTGGGATATCTTGTTGTTTTTGTCATGTCTGCTTTCCCTCTTAATTTTTTTCTTTTTCTTAATCTCCCCAATGCTTTCCTTCTTCTTTTCCTCCTCTTCCTCTGAGTCTCCATCCTCCTTATCTTATTCAAGGTACCGCTTCCTTACAACTTTCTATTTGTACCTAGTATTATAGGTGATTCAGTGGGACCTTCGCCTATTGTTGTTATCATCTTCCTCCTCCTCTGAATCAATATTGATTTGGGCTCCACCAGCCAAACCCTCTTTACCAATCTAGTCCTTATTCTGCACAGGGGTTTTGGATGAAGAAGTGGGGTTAGACTGAGAACCCATTAACTCACGGGGAGCATTCTCAGAGGGAGAGTTAATATCTTGCATGGTGATAGTTCTGGGTGGGCATAAAGTGAGGTGAAATTTGTAGAGGCATAAAATCAAGCCCTAATGGAGAATGTAGTAATTATGCCTTACCTTTAATTTTTCTCTAACATCCATAACCGAGGTCATCAGGTAGAAGGGGAAGGAAATGGCATCATTGTAGCGGAAGTGATTAAGCAGAAGGAAATGGTAATATAGCAAGTGCCAAACCGGCCTTCCAAAGTAATGTATTTCATCAAAATGAGACATACCTCATTCCAAGGATCGGGCATCACGTCTCATTTGAAACCCCCACAAATGTGGATTGGCTCCTCTGTCTTTTTGAAAAATTTCTTCATACTAGTGTCATCTCTGTTCTTCGTAACCTTCTTCCATTTTATTCCATCAGTGGAGAGCCTCGTGGCTTGGGAAATGAACTCTTCATTTATTTCAAAGGTTATGCCATTGATGGTCACCTTGCAGTCCATCTAGGAATTCACTAGCTGCATCAAGATGAGTTCATCGCTGCCCTCCATGGCTTCCATGTAGGGATAGAACCCTCCCTCCTTCAAGTAAGTAACATCGCAAGGGTTTTTGAGGAAAGCATCCTCAATTTTTGAGGTCTCCTCATGGACCATATCTCTACCCATATCCGAACTATGTTCAAAAATATCCTCCACTTGAGTCTCCAAAGATATCCTACCCATTCTACCACTAGATAGAAAAACCTTCACCAGAACCCAGAAAAAGCCACAAAGAGTACAACAAAGATAGTCGGTGAAGTGATTGACAGAAAACTAGTTGGGGAGAAATTCTGACACCTTAATGAATTTAGCCAAGCGGGTACAATTTACATGGGTGGCCGAAATGAAAGAAAAGTCATTGTGTGAAGGGAAATGATTATGGATCCTTGATTTAAAATGCCAATTAAGCCCAACTATCTTTTCAGGGCTTTCAAGACGTGTTCCAATCCCCATGTCAGCACAATTTTTGATATTGCCCGCACTTTTTCCTGAATAGGCAATAAGAGCCCATCTTTTCATAATGATACTAATATTGATTTCCTTTCCATAGAGATTTTAAATTTTGAATAAGTTCTTCTTCTTGTAATGCCCTACAAGCCCATACCCGTAGTCACCAGAGCGTCAAAAATGACATTTCCCTCTCTGTAAATGTGTTGTAATTTAAAATCCTCAAACCTAGGGAGAAGTGACTAGATGTCTTGTAGCAGATTGTACATTTTCCAGCCAGCCCTAAAGTTTCCTTTGACCATTTCTATCACAATTTTTGAGTCTGCCTTGATAATTAGCTTTTTGATCCGTAAAGAAACTGCCACCCCTAGGCCCTAGAAAAGGGTAGAGATTTATGCCACATTATTAGAGCCCGTCCCAAGATTAAGAGCATAGGCCAAAATCATCTATCCTTGGTGATCTCTGATAATGCCACCTCCAGATCCATTACCAAAGGAGGCCGCCCCATCAAAATTGAGTTTGGCATAATTTTCCTCTAGGGGGACCACTTAGTATTTCTCCTCGCAACCACCTTGGAGAAATCAAAAACCTGGAAGGAGGGAGGAAGCTGCCATTCCTTAGCAAACTTACAATCTAACTCCTTGGGGGGAATTGGGGGTAATCCAACGGTATGTATTAATATTCTCCATTAGCAGATTCACTTCCATTCTCACCATTACTTTGGCATCATTTTCCTCCCTTCTAAAAACTCAATTATTTCTTTCCTTCCATAGGCTCCAAGAAACATGCGGGGGTAACATTCTCTAAAGCAACATAATAAATGCGTGCTTCGTGGGGTAACCCTGGTTGCAAATAAACTGGTCCATATTCTCCATAAAACCCAATCCAGTTGCATTCTACTAATCATTTTAGACCATACCATCGTCGCATAGGGGAAATGGATAAGGAGGTGATTAATAGACCCCGCATTGTCTTTACACATAACACATTTGTTAACCAAATGAATTCCCCACTTTTGGAGGTTGTCCAATGTAAGAAATGAAGAACAATCCACCAGAAGAAATTAAGAATAGTTCACCAGAAGAAATTAATTTTGGGGATCAATTGAGGAATCCACACCTTTCCCCAATTCTTTTCATTAGCCACAGTTTTTAAGTTAGTTAAGTACACAGATTTCACTGTGATTTTCCCTGACTTGTTATGACACCATATAGCCTTTTCCTCAACATGAGAGATAGGTATCCTAATAATTTATAGAAGCTTCTGAATCTCAAGGATGTAAGGGGGGGAAGTATCCTGGGAAAGGTAAGCATTTGTCAGCACCAACCATTTCCTATCTTGAGAAATGTAATCCTTGACTTTACTCCCAAAATGCTAGATCATTATTTCCCTAATTAGACCATACTTCTCCTGACCAAGGGGTTTATCCCCCAACCACTAGTCCTCCCAGAAGTTAATCTAAGCACCATCTCCCACCAACCATATCACACCTTTAAAAAGAATTCCTTTACTTCTAGCAATAAAATTCCAAATTTTTGAGCCAGAGGGATAGTTTTGACCATAAGAGAAATGGTCATCATTGAAATACTTGGCCTTCATAATTATTCTCCAACCAGTAGAGCCTCTGAATAGCTACAACCCAATTTGGAAATTAGAGCCTTGTTCAGGTCTTTAATTTTCCTAATTCCTAGATCACCCAAAAGTTTCGATTGACAGACCATATCCCAACTAACCAGACTCATTCTAGCCTTTTCCTCCATCCCTGTCCACAGAATTTTTCTCTAGATTTTTTCCAATTTCTCCACCATTCTATCATTAAATTTGAATAAAGAAAGGAAGTAAATAGGTATACCCTACAGGGCCACGGACAAAAATTGAAGTTTTCCCGCATTGCTCAGGACCTTCCCTTTCCAACCAGCCAATTTTTTCTGCATTTTTTCCAGAATGGAGTTCCAAAACTGGTTTGAAACCTCCTTCACAATAAGCAGGAGCCCAAGGTAAGTGTTAGGAAGCTTAGCTCCCATACAACCAAGGCAATCTAGAATCTTCAGCTGGGTTCTCTGCTCTGTATTGAAGAAATATAATTTACTTTTTTTGTAGTTGATCACTTGGAGAGAAGCCACCGCATAGGAGTTTAGGAGAAATTTCCATTCCTTGGCTTCCCTAATACAAGATTTTCTGAAAAGGAACATGTCATCAACAAACTATTGGATAACTTCTAGAGGAAGAGTGGACGCTGGCTTGAATCTAGCAATAGAACCAATTCCCTCTAGCCTCAAAAGGTTCTGGGCAAGCACCTTCACAACCAATAAGAATAGATAGGGGGATAGGGGGTCTCGTTGGTAGAGTCCTCACTCAGGCTTGAAAGACCCCCAAGGTGTGTCGTTGACCAGAACAAAAAATTCAACCAATTCCACTGCCACCTTTATGATTTTGATAAATCTATCATGAAATCCAAATTTCGTAAGCACCTCATACAAGAAGTCCCAGAAGACTTTGTCATACACCTTAGATATATCCAATTTTAACACCATACCAACATTCTTGCATTTTTCCATGGAATGAATGATCTCATGGGAGGTGATAACCACATCTAAGATTTGTCTTCCTGACACGAACTCCTTCTGATTGGGGTTAATTATTTTGCCTAGTAGAGGCTTGACATAGTTGATAACAATTTTGGAGAGGATTTTATAAATAGTATTACAAAGGCTTATGGGGCACAAGTCACCCATACACTAAGGATCTTGGACTTTAGGAACCAGAATAATATAATTTTTTTTTATTTTCTTTAGAATGTTACCAGTTCTAACAAAAGCACGAGCATCGTGCACAAGATCATATTTGATAACCTCCCAAAAGTGCTAGAAGAACGTAGGGGGAAAGCCATCCAACGTAGGCGATTTATAAGCTCCCATAGAGAAAACTACATTTTTGACCTCTTCCTCAGAGACTTAGGACAAAAGAACTCCATTATCCTCCGCATTAATAATAGTAGGGATAGCCCCTAGAAGATTATCCATGGCAAGATCTGCCCCCCTCCGAATCGGGCTCCTAAAAGTATCTTGAAAAAACACTGCCACGTACTTGCCAATGTCTTCCTCCTTTGAAAGAGTTTGATTCCCTTAAAATACTAAATATTTAATGGTGTTCCTTCTTTTATGAATAGAGGTAGACCTATGGAAGAAGGCCAAATTCTGATTACCTTCTTTGAGCCATTGTATATGAGACCTTTGCTTCCAATAAATTTTCTCTCTTGATGTTATCTTTCCATTTCCTCCACCAACCTTCCTCCTCACAATGATCCTCCCAAGAAGAGACACCAGAGGCCATTCCCCCTGGAAGTGCTTGAGCTTTTCCTCAATTTATTTTTTGCACTGGAAGATGTCCCCGATCTTGGTCTTACTCCACCTTTGAGCCTCCCTCTTTATTAAAAGTAAATTTTCTGATATTTTGAACATGGCCATCCCCTGAATATTAGTGCTCCACCATATTTTTATACATTCCTCAAATTTAGGGTGAGAATACCACATAATCTCATAGAGTAAGGGACGCGACCCACACCCCTTCTAGTCCTCCCAGTCAAGAATCAAAGGGGAATGATCAGAAACCATCCTTGTAAGGTGAGAAAGGATGATCAGGGGAGCAAGATCCCACCCACCTGATAACATCCATTTGTCCAACCTAACTTGAATAAGTTTCCTTCCCTTTCTATTGTTGGACCAGGTAAAATCCATCCCCTACAAATCAATATCCATCAAATCATTGTTCCTCATAAAGTCCGCTAGCTCCTGCATACTCTCCAAAAAATCTTGGGTACCCCCCAATTTCTCAGAAGAATAAAGGGGGGAATTAAAATCACCCACACACATGGTGGGATGACAATGGTCAGTTGTAATGAGGTTAGAAATTTCTCCCCATATCCTACCTTGTTCACTTCTAATATTAGGAGCATAAATATTATACATGACCCAAGAGTTATTTTTCCAAGTAAACAACACAGCAAGGAAGTGAGAAAAATCCACAATGCTACCAGATAACTTACATGGGTTCTAGAGTGTAGCCACACCACCAAAGACCCCATCAGCTTTGCTATAAATAAAGGCAACACCCGGCCAAATTTTTTCCACAAGAAGAGCAAAGTTTTGATATTTCATCTTAACCTCCTGGATCAAAACCACCTCAAACTTGAAATCTATGATATACTTCTTCAAAGTGTACTATTTCTGGGGGCTATTCATGCCCCTGATGTTCCATGAAAGGAACTTCATCTTTTACTTTTTTGGAAGTCTTCTAGGGTCAACTGCCATCCACTAGCAATTTCCCTTGCGGCCTCTTTAGCTCTTACCGCTCTCATCGTCGGGCGACCAACTTTGGCCTCATTTCCCACATCTGCCTTCTTTTGTTGTTGATTCCTTCTTCCACCTTCTTACATCCTCTGGTTTTCCTTTTAGGTTCTGACCAATCGAGGAAGCTATTTGAAGGTAATCAAGGGCATGAACTTAGCTTTACCATTTCATTTATAACCTCATTTGAGTTAGGGGAGAAGAAACCAATCTCCCCTTAATTGTTTAAACTACACTCTTCACCAGCTCCAACTTCAGTCATCTTGCTTACAGAACATTGTGCCTTACTCATCTCCCCACTACCTTTCTTTTTTTCTCCCCACTTGGGCTTATCTTTTAAGATTTAGAAATTTCCCCTAGGACTTCCACTAACTCACCTTCTTCTAAAGTCACTTCCGCCTCAGCCTCATTACCCTTAACATCTTATTTATGATCCTTACTGTTAAGGTTAATTGATTCCCCTTAAGAAAGAGGAGTGACCCCTTCCAAGGGGCCTTAGCCTATTATTTCTATCTCCATACCCTCAGCCAGGTCCCCCACACCACCGGCCTCATTCAAATATAGTGCAAGGAGGTGCTCGGGAACTTGTTCCTTAGACCTAGGGGTTCCCTTATAGTCTGTCACCACATGACCATGTTTATTGCATTTCTGGCAATGGATAGTGGCATTTTCATAAACAATGTCCTATTTCCAGATTCTCCATTTGGAATTTAGCATCAAAAAGTTAGGGAGGGGATTATTCATAGTTACATTAACATAGAATATTATGAACACCAGCCTCATTTTATGCACAGTAACACAGTCTGCAGTTACGTAACACCCAAATGAGTTCCCAATCCATGAGAGCACCTTTTCATCCTAGAATTCTAGTGGAAGCCCTAGGAGCCAAACCCACACTGGCACCGCTTTCTGTAGCTCCTCCTCTAGGTTAAAACCTGGCTTCCACTTTGCCATAAGTAGAGCATGCTTCCCATAACACCAGCTTCCTTTAGAAACAAAGGTGTAGTCTGCCTCAACATTGAAGAGAAAAAGGAACAGGCCACCTGACATTGCTGAGATAGAGAGGGACCCTTTCACTTTCCATCTGGAAACACACCACCTATGCACCATATCTATGGTGGGCCTAAAAGTGACAAATCTCCCCACCAGAGCAATTTTAAGAGCAATAGAAATGCCTTCAACCACCCCATCTGGGACAACACCAGGAATATGTCAGGATAGAGGACCTCCATGTTCCCCAGATTACTTAATAGAGAGGAGGCCAAAGCCAACATTCAAACGGATGAAACGAGCGAGAAAGTTGCAGAGGAAAAGTTTAGGATGAATAGAGAGAAGACATAATTTTTTAAATAACATTATCTATATATGTATTTTTAAAAGTCACCTATATTAAATTATTAAAATTTTCATATAATATACATATTAAAATTTCTAAGATATATAATATTTTTTAATATAATTATTATAAAAATAAATTAAAACAATTCTTATATTTCTATTATAATGTACTATAATGACAAGTACACTTGATTAAGAGAAGTAATTGGATTATATCAATATGGCTACGAAAAATCTTTCTTTCTTTCTGTAATTAATGTTTATGTCTAACGGATAACTATTTTGAAATAGTATGTTGATTTTTTCCAATAAAAATATAAAGCTAATATCTAACTGACAAAGAGCCAATTTCTAACTATTAACTATTTTTTGAAATTATATGTTGATTTTTTCTACTAATAATAAAGATCCAATGTCTAAGGGATAATTATTTTTTGAAACAATATGTTTTATTCTTCCTAAAAAAAACAAAAGCAAATGATTAATATTACAAATACAAATATAGCCATTTTATTAAAAAGTCCAAACTTTACAATTCATATAAACTTAAAAAATATAAATATTATTTGATAATATAATATTCAATAAAAGATAATATTTTATATTTACAATATTTAATTTCTCCTATTAGAGTGAAGATTAAGAGATCCACATCAATTAATATTTATGATTACTAGTGATTGTAATTGGGCTTCTAGCACCTTAGACAAGAGCTCACTAAGTCAAATCACTCATATATATATAAAAATATATATTTAATTAGTATTATATTTTATTATTTTATTTAAAGTGAATTGAAATTTCATATTTAATTTTAAGAACATTACTAATTTTTATTGTGAGTTATAAGTGAGAGGTTTGAGATTTAAATATTTAACAAGGTTACATATGATCTCAAGATGAGCAAATTTTACTAGTCTTTTATGGATGGCAACAAGTAAATGAAGATTAGATCTCCTAGTAATCAAGGGTTGATTATGTCAAGCTAGTTGTAAGCTATGTGTTAGCAAGAGCTAAGGGGAGACTACACTCAAAATTTGTACCCCAAAAAGATCTTAATGTAGTCTTCATACCATAGAGGGCATAGTAAAGGAAATTAGTAGATATGAAAACAAACCAAAATAATATAACACTCATGGCTCAATAACTCATAAGAACAATCATAACATAGATAATTGGACTAACAACAACATTATTGCATTATCTAGTATCAATCTCCAAGTAAATCATATGTTTAGGATCTGTGTGTGTGTGTGTGTGTGTGTCACACACACACACACACACACATTTCTGAATATCAATTACAATGGTATTATCTACACTTCTGAAGCATGTATATTACATTGCGAGTAAGCCTACATGTCTATTACTATACTATGAGCCCCATGTTGTTGCTGAAGGTTATTATTTTACCTTATGTTAGGGAACATTTATTTTTCCTATACATATTAAGCTTTCATAGACTATATTAGAAAGGTTAGGACGAGGACACATGGCATAATCCTACAATTACATGTGTCATTCAAACCACTTAAATATCTCACCCTCTTTTGGATCTATTAGCCTCCTCCCCATAACCATTTTATTGTCATTACCTAAGTTGGTAGAACCACATATTTGACATTTACCAAGTAGCTAAAAAGCCCACCTAATTTGGTTATTTACGAGTTATATTCCTCTTGGAATTATATGCCTAGATTCCATTGTATAATTGACACTCACCTCTCCCTTATGAGCTATTAAAAGCTAATTTAGAGCTAATTCATATGAGTTCATATCAGTTCAGTCAATACAAGGGAGTGATGATGCATAAATTATATGATTATGAGTGTGATAATATCATTATTATGTTATTACACCATATTCCAATATTTAATTCTCTTTGTTTCTCTTATGTAAAATGTTGACTTTGGTTTTGCAGTGGATCTTGGAGATAGTTGATCTTAGGAGATTGAGTCCATTAGTGCCTCTTACACATGTAACAACTTAAGTGTTCTCTATTCCTATTCCTTACCCTACCAATTTCATCCCCCCTTTCAAAATGATATCTTATCATCAAGACATAAGACTTATGGTAGGATTCTTGAATATACTATCTTTAGTTGCTTAAAACTCTTCTACTAGCTATTCTTAGCTTGCTGCATCAATGAAATGGGGGGCCCTCTATTTATATTGTTCTTTTTTCCTCTATGAGTGTGGTCAAGGTTTGGTCAATTGTTCTCATAGACTTTTTGCTATAGCTAGTACCTATTGTAGATGTTGTAGGTGTGTATGCACTATCCCCTGAAGTTCCTTGATTTGGACCTTCATCTGCTCCCTCTATGTATGAAATTATGAAATCTTTTCATTTAGTTATTTTTTCTTAGCTACTTCTTCCTGTCCATATCAATCAATGGGTTATATGATTTGTTAGTTTGATTGATATGATCTTTCAACTATAAAATTTGATCTTTGAAGTTTTTGGTCATTGCCAACCATTGTATACAAAATTATTATATAACCCTGAGTTCCAATGCTTCTTCTTTCAACTTCTTAATTTCTAAATCTAACTTAGAGTGTGTTGGAGTACTTGTGGTAGTATACTCATTTATTTTTTCTTTAATATTTCCTTTTGGATACTTTTTTCTCTGTTGTAACACCCCAAAATTGGCATCTTGTAACCCTAACCAATTTTGTTGCATTTCTCACTCTTCTAGATCATCAAAGTCCTATTGTAGTAGGCAATTCTGAGTTTTAACTGACTCTACTCGACCTAAGTGTCAAATGTAGAAAATCCTAAATTTGCATTAATCACACATCATATTTAATTCCTAAATATCTATATGGCTAAAAAAACTTCATGATCGAATTAATTTAATTAATAAAGTCCTAGCACTTTAATTAAATTAAATTCACCCTCTTTAGCTAAAGACACATGAAAAATGAATTAAATTATATTTAATTATTAAATAAATATCCTCATTTCAATAATTGAATTTAAATATTTAGATAATTGAGAAAAAAACAATTATGAGGTCATATTTATTTAATTAATTGGATAATCTCTCAAAAATCTTTCTTCTGTTCAGAAATAGAATCTTTGAATTAATTGTTCTTTAAAGAGAAAGAAAACAATTAAATTCAAATAAAATAGTATTAAATCAAAGAAAGAAAACAATTAAAGCTGAGAGAAAATAATTTATTGAATTCTTTTCAATAAAGCTTTCTAACTTAAACTGGCTTTTTTATCTGTTTTATTTCAAAGAGGAAAGTTTCTATTCTGATCATCTCTGAGTCTATAAAAGAACTCTCATTCTTGTTGGAAAGTGACATTGCAAGCAATTGTTATTTTGTCATTGATGTCAAACCTTAATTGGTGATACTATTGCTATCTGTTTGAGTACCATATCTATTATTGATGAAGAAGATTTAACAAGAAGACCAAGTGAATGGTTGAGTTAAGGCAATTCAAAGGGTACTTGATCAGTTGGCACTCTGGAAAAGTAATTTGTTGCTTATCTTTCAATGACAATTTTTCTGGCTGTTCTGTGTTGAGCAAGTTTGGCTTATGCCAAGTAAAGTTTCTTATGACGAGAAAAGTTGCCTGTGCTAAGTAAATTTGCTTGTGACGAGCAAAACGTTGCTCAATGCTGAGCACCATTGAAATTACCGAGTGGAAACAGTAATGAAGGCTAACTTATAGAAGTTTGATTATTGATGAGATTTGAGATCTCTGGCCGACTTAGATGATTTTATTGGGATATTTAATGTTAATTAAAGATTTATCCATGTCATTTAATGTATGGGTAACCATAATTAATGCATGGTTTCAAGATTTAATTAGAGACTACTTTGGAGAAGTAAATGTAATGTAAAGATGGAATGATCCATTGGATCTGACCTAACCTAAGATCTACGATCTTGTTTAAGCAGAAAAAGATTTATCTAACCTAGAAAAAGAGGTATATGATAACCTCAGGGGTTATTAATTGTGTGTAAAAGTGTGGATGAATGTATGTGTATGCAAAAGGTTTGCATAGTTGATTTAATGTTTAGCATGATCTAGCAGAGAAGGAAAAAGGCAGAAGCAGAAAGTTGCATGTGTGATTGCTTGAAAGATTTCCAAGCAGATCAGAAGGTTGAAATGACAATGCAGGCTATCCAATAAGTCAACATCAGAGCTGTAATTGGATCTAAATTGCAAAGTAAGTTGTATGTACCAGATCACAAACTGTTGATTACTTTCTTACCATTGTATCAATTAAATCCTTTAACAACATTGAATTAATAGTCATTTGTATAAATCCTCTAACACGGTGACATTCAGATTGGAATGTTCTAAGTCCTCTAACAAGGCCACTCCTGACAGGGTGATTAAATCCTTTAACTAGGTCACACCTAGCAGTGTGTTATTGTAACCTTTAACAGGGTTGGCTCCTCACAGGGCATCACTTTAGAAGAGTGAAAACTTGGTAGCATGTTACTGGTGGTTTTTCCCATATTGGGTTTCCACATTAAATACTTGTGTCAACTTGTGTGAATGCTTATGGTTTGCTTTACTATTATGTTACTACAAGCTAATTTCAATTGACAGTAAACTGCATGATTAAAGTTGTTGATTTATGCTATTGCTGCCGAGTAGATCTGAAGTCCAGAAAGTTTTTATTTACTACATCTAGACCTAAGGATAACTGATTCACCCCTCCCCTCTCAGTTATTCTAAATTCATTCTAACAATTCTCTCATTCAAAACCCCTAAAACACCCACTCATCTTTGCATTGTTAGAATACTAAATTATTGTCACATTTCTTAATATCTCATATAGAATAATTTCATATTACAATAAGATAGAATCAATTTCTAGAATAATTGAATTGAAAATCATGTCTTAGATTATATTACATCTCTCATTTCTTAGAATAATCTTGCATTGTATTGCATTCATGGAGATAAATCCTTTGTTCCTAGATTGGTCCATGGTTGTGAGACTCTCATTCTGAGAGCAATTTCAAAAACCCCGTCTGGATAGAAGGCAATAGGTCAAATCATGTAGGCAGACAGGATGAATAATCTCATATTCAGTCTTGTGTGTACCTAGTGAAGAAGGACTATGTTGAAGTGTATGGCGAGTTAACAAGGCCAAATTTACCACATACATTTTTGGTGCCCACCGTGGGGTAGGTACATTCTGTTTTGGCCTCATTTCATTTCATCTTTTTCACTTTTTTGCATTCTATTTTTACTTTCATACAAGTTCTGTTCTAATTTCACACGAACTTTCTGTATGTCTCATGCGAACTTTCCAGTTCTTTGCATGGCCTGCAACACTTCTTTGCATGATCTAGCATACTTTATCGTACGAAATTATAGTCCAGAGCTTTCAGTTTGATATTTCATTGCCTCAGTTTTCTAACCACCTGCTATTTTCTAAGATCTGTGCTTCTCTGATTTTATCTTTTGAAACAACATAACAGTGGTTTGCAGGACATTGAGACAAAGAAAAGCCATCATAAACTTCTGACATGTTTGTTGCAGGACGCTGATATGAAGAAAGGCATTACAAAATACTAATGGGTTTATTGCAAGATGTTTGTCATAGACCTTGCATGTTTTCACAACTTCTTATATCTATTTTTAGTAGTTAAAACACACTTCAGTTGGTGCTTAAAATGAATCATTGTCTTGCGTGATTGAAGTGTTCTTTAGATTGTAGTCCTAAGAACTAGATGAACGTATCCTCTCCCCTTGCCTTTATGGATCTTGGGTGTAAGAGAAATTCATGTGATTCTTCTAGAGTGGCTACCTCCTAAGAGATTTAGCAGAGCCAGTGAGAGTGGATGCCCAACCAGTAACATGCTAAAGCCAAGTGCTTCCAAACTGGTATACAAAAAATGCTATTGTGATTAATGTCACAATAGACAGGTGTGAATTCATTGTGGCAACCAAAATCTCCTCTGGTAGCCTATTGGTGCATTAAAGTACCAACATCGTTAAGGTGAAAGCCTTGCTTTGAAAGGATTGGGAGAGCCCCCTTTATTGGGAAAATGACTTCATCACAACCACCTGAATGAATGACCTTACTACAAACTATTGTTCTAGTTTTCCAAAAACCCTCTATCTATTGGCACAGAAGGTCAAAGACCAACTAAGACACCCCACATTCTTATGGCTTTTAGTAGAGATAATATCCCTTTGGGAAGCAATTCCTTTGGGGTTCGAAGCTTGGTATGCCTGAGAAGTGAGTGCATATGTAAGGAGGAGCTCGTGCTTCCAAGCTTCTAAGTTATCCACTAAGAGTAAGCATAGCTAAACTTTGGTTCAAGTGGGGATTAAACAAATATTGTCCTGGCTATCCTAGGATTGTGATGTTCTTATTCTGGTACTACAAACATTCTATTTAATGTGTTTTGCGTGGGTGTATCATTTGAACAATCGAAACTATCGTCAAAGCACACAAAATGTCAATCTTGAACATGTCCAAAACAATCAATAACTTGAACTATCTGTTGAAAAATAGCATGATTTCATCTTGGAAAATGCAAACTGGTCTTAACAGTCTGATTCTGTAAATGTCCTTTTTTCAACATTTGCATAGTTTCGCGCAGAATTTCCAAATCTTCACATCATTCAGTGAGAATCTTTGCATGATACATATTATACTATCACGTGACATTTGGCAACAGTGCCATTATTCTATCATTCTTTATTTTGTCAACTAGTGTCATTCTTTGCACAAAGAGAGCATTTCTTCACGTGGTTCGGTGAGAAACTTCGTATGACAGAGCATTTCATCGTGCAAAACTAGATTCTTTTGTCCAAAATAGCGAGCTAAAATCTGTCAGTCAGTTGTACTTCTATCAAATTTGGTCTCTGATATGGGTCTATTTTTCTACCATCTATCTTCACACAGTTTGAAACTTGGTTTCTTGAGTTGAGAACTACGTGATTCTTACTTAAACTGGTCTTGTCTCATGTCTTTTTGATCTCTTTCATCTGTGTCGTCATGCCTTGTGTTGCAATAGTCATCTCTTGGCTATTGTAGCCTCATCTTAGACGATTTTCACCAAGGATAATTCACCTTTTGGCACGTTCTGTGCAATTACTTTGAGACAGTTTCAAGTTTGGTCCTAGTTCACATTTCCTTGTTTAAAACTTTGTCTATGACTGTCACAACTTGAAGTGGTAAAACATTTCCTTCAATCAATCAAGATGAATCTATACTTTCCACACCATTATCGACTACATCTAGTGAGGAATCATCTTGATCTCCTTCCCCGGTACGATGACCTTATAATAAATGGTCCTTTCTTGTGGATCTTAGTAGGGTTTGAAATCCTTTGTTCTAAGAAGACCCATATTCAGAGAACACTCAATCTTTTCATATCGAGTCTTTACACTTTGAATCCTTATATTCTAGAAATATGACAGATCATAGTTAACTGGGTGGACCCTGTTTCAACCAGACTGAAAACCCTCCTCTTCAAGAAGAGAAGGAGATAGCCTAAGGGGATATCATAGAAGCCCGCAATAATAAAAACTTCATGAGAATGATGGTGGTCATAATGAAAGAAGAGAAGGAGAAATACCTTCTTGAATTAGCCACCCAAGGTGCTAAACTTCCCTCTGATTACAAGGTAGAGACACTTATTGATAAAGAGGAAGAAACTGAAAATTCCCGCTTGCAAAAAGAAATGCAAACCATGCAAGAGCAACTCTCTAAACTCTTGAAAGAGAAAGACAAACCTGTTACACAATTCACACTGGAAAACATTTGTCCTTTCCCATTTGATAAATATCTTCACATGCCTCCTTTACCCAAAGGAGTTGAACTTCCTAAATATGACAAATACTTGGGTACATCTGACCCTCAAGACCATTTGAGAGAATTTGGTGCTCTCTCTATGGAATTCATACATGACACAACCTATCTCATGCATCTTTTCCCACATAGTTTGGGAGGGTCGGCTATGGAATGGTTCTTTAGACTACCAACTGGCATCAAAACTTTTGACGAAATTGCCAATTTATTTCTGCAACACTATTCTCACAACATTCAACATCTGATTCATATCCGAGATCTTTGCAATTTGAAACAAAATCATGGGGAATCCTTCTTGGCATTTCTCCAAAGATGGAGACAACTTTATGCATGATATTCTCACAAGATACCCGAATCTAAAAATTTGGACATCTTTCTTGATAATCTTCTCCCAACTTTCAGTATCAAGTACAGCTACAAAGTCCTCTAAACTTTGATGACATGATTAAACAAGCTGTGAGAATTGAGACATTTATGATCAAGAAAGGAGAATTGACCTTGCACAAGGAAAACAAACAAGGGTCTTCTTCCTCAAGCAAAGATAAACCCAAATTTCCCAACAAGAACCAAAATGTTGTGAATGATG
>MU228246.1:3477315-3523004 GCA_018584345.1 Thuja plicata
CCTCAAGCAAAGATAAACCCAAATTTCCCAACAAGAACCAAAATGTTGTGAATGATGGTGTTGTAGACAATGTGACTCCTAAGCCTTCCAAGGCTACCTTTAATCTCACTACCATGATGCAAGTGGCCAAAGCCATTGAACAGGCTACAACCGAATCCAAACCGAGTACTTCACCATTTTCTGGACCTAAACCTTGGGCTCCTAGGCCCAAGAGTGAATTCACTCCTTTAGGAGAACCTCTTGAGGCAGTTTACAAGACTCTTGTGGACAACCATTTACTCACTCCATTGGACAATTCATGACCTTATGATCTGCAACCAAGACCCTCTTGGTGGAATGAATCTGCTTATTGTGATTTTCACCAAAACAAAGGTCATAACATAGCTACTTGTCTTAAATTGCGGCATAAAATCCAGGATCTCATCGATAGTGAAGTCATTACTGTAGGAGGTCACAAAAAAAATTCTGATCACCAAGATTTCAAAGACCCATTTCCTCCTCATGGAAAAGGTGAATCATCTAAAGGCAAAAATACTGATGCTAAGGTCAACTATACATACACCAATAACGACAATGTCATTAATATGGTTGAACTTGTTGACACTGAATATTGTAATGTCATCATTCTTAAGGGAAAGGAAGATACTTCTAAGTCTAAAATGCCTTTCACTTTGTGAGGGTCTATACCTCAATCTTCTGAACAAGGATAGTCTCAAGTCAGCACTAATGTTGTTACTCGATCTCACGCTAAAATCATCCTCAAAGGCCCTGAGCCTTCTATAGCTACATCAACCCAACCTTTAAACAAAGCTAAGGTTGACTCTGCTAATAAGAATCCAAAAGTGGGTTCCTCATCTAATGCTACCAATTAAAATATTATTGATCAATTGCAATGTACTAATGCTCAGATAACTATTTTTGAGCTCCTGAAAATCTCCCCTACTCACAGGGAAATCCTGGACAAAGCCCTCACTGAGGCAAATGTCCCAAAAGATCTTGATCTCAACTGGTTTCAATCTATGGTAGGTCACTTGACCTCCTCACATTACTTGTCTTTCTCTGAGGAAGATGACCATTCATTGAGTCACCCGCATAATAACCCTCTGCACATTGAAGTCATGATTGGTCCAAAGCATGTTCGCCGTGTTCTCATAGATAACGACGTTGGCCTAAATATTGGCTCTGCTAGTTTCCTTATTAATTTAGGCTATGGAAAAGATTGCATTGATGCTCACAAAAATATTACTATTAAATCCTATGATGAGGAAGAACGTAAATCCAAGGGGCTATTTGTGTTGCCCATAAGAGTTGGTCCTATTGAACGAGATGTTGTCTGTCAAGTGCTTGACATTCCTTTGGCATACAATATTCTGTTAGGAAGGCCATGGATCCATGAAATGTAGGCTATCCCTTCCACATACCATTAGTGCATTAAATTCCCATTCCAAGGATCTGAAGTGACTATACCTGATAATACATGCTATGATTGCAATGCCTTCACAAAATATGCTAACATCTTTGTGCCTACCAACAAAGAATCTATTGAACTCCTTGAGAATAAATTAAAAGAAATGGGAAAGAGTTTGACACTCAAAGAAACTGACATGGGAGGATATGAGATTGAACCTGTGCTATCTATTACATCTTTGCCTTTGTCTCCCCATTCTTTTGGGATACCTTCTAAGAACACTAAACCTTCTACGGTTCCTCCTCAAACAAAGTATGGTGGCACCTTTGTACAAGCCACAGTACCATTAGAAGAAGAAGCTAAAAATAGAGCTATCAAAGCTTGGATCTATAAAGGAGAAGACAATTTTGAAAATACTCCTTATGACATAAAACCTGAACAATATGGCAAATGTTTATCTGTTATGCAACGTTTTGGCTATAATGGAAATGGTCCCATAGGTGTGAATCATAAGGGATTGATTACACCACTTGAAGGCATTGGTCACAGAACATGTGACTCTACATGTATAGGCTTCTAGAAACTCACATTCCAAATGGGAATAAATAAGTTTGTACCTCGAGAAGATAAGAAACCAACACCTGAAGAAACACCTAAAATTGCGGAACCTGAAGATAGCTCTGATGAGGATACTTTTCCTTATCCTATCCCTCTAGACCTGGCAACATTCTTTGCTAAGCCAGATGAATTTGTACCACATGTCAGTATAGTAGACACTGATAGTGATTCTGATACCACCACTTCACTTGCTCCATTAACTTATGAAGAGTGGAAAGACATATATACTCTGAACCCTAGTCATTAGGGTGATTTATACATACCACCACACTTTCAAGAACAGTTTGAGTAGGAATTCCAGTCACTTCTCATTACATAAGAGACAGCTGATGTTACAAACACTACTGAGGTACCTAGGTCAAAAGGTTCTCATCTGACCATAGTAGAGGTCCTAGGCAGAACTCATCCCAACTGGGGACAAAGGGGTTATTTCACTCATGTTCTTGATATGACACCTAATGATGAGACATACTCCCATGAATATGAGTTTGACAGCTTGTCATATGCCACTTCTAACAGAGATACAGATACAACTAATGCATATGAAAACCTTCTCAAAGTAGGTGAACGGTCTAGTGTAGGGTCACATGAGTCTGACTCCCTAGGTGTTAACATGTCATCTACTACGGTCGCTAGGAATCAAAGGAATTCGAATATACCTCTGGATGAGATCGCTTTGGGTCTCGAATTGCTTGTCCATGCCTTTGATGATTATACCATGAATGCACTTGAACCTGTCACTCCTCTTTCACTTCGCCATCCTGAGCTTATAGAATGGAACTCTACCTCCCCATCTAGTGAAGTCCTTACATTCCAAAATGATTACACTCTTGCCTATTACCTACACGCTATTGAACTGGTAACATCATCCACTAGCGAAGAAAGTTTCAATATGACCGAGGCTAACATCAAGTATCTTAGTGACAAAATCAAAATAAGAAAAAATAGGCGCTCTGATGGTGAAAACCACATCATGGTAGTATCAGAGCCTAAAATAGTCAAAATAAAAGATGTATCCAAAGGTGAAAACCTCTTTGAGGCGCCTAAGGATGAGATACTTGATGCGCTTCTGAGTCATTTCCAGGAGAGATCATTTGTGCTTATTGAACCAACTCAACCTATCAACTTGGGTACAGAGGTAGAACCTCAGATTATTCACTTGGCACAATCACTATCAGAGGCAGAAAGAGAGGAATTCACTAGATTCTTCAGAAGAAAAAAGATTAACTTTGCATGGAAATATTCTGACATGCCATGATTAGACCCTAATCTAATCATGCATCATCTATCCATTGCACTAGGTGTTAAGCCTGTTAAGCAGAAGCTTCGCAAAATGCATCCACATGTAGCTCTACTTGTCAAAGCTGAATTAGAGAAACTTCTTAAGGCAGTGTTATCAGAGTAATTGATTATGCAGAGTGGATCTCTAATATTATTCTAGTATCAAAACATAATAAATCTATACGAGTTTGCACAGACTTTAGAGACGTGAATTTGGCATGTCCTAAGGATGATTTTCCATTTCCTAATATTGATATGATTGTAGATATGATAGCTGGGTATGAAATATACTCACTAATGGATGGTTTCTCTGGCTACAATCAGATAAAAATTGTGCCAGAGGACTAAGAGAAAACAACTTTCACATGTGCCTGGGGCACCTTCTGTTGGAATGTCATGCCCTTTGGACTCAAAAATGTTAGTGCTACATATTAGAGAGTTGTTACTACTATATTCCATGACATGATGCACAAGAAAATGGAAGATTATGTGGATGACACTTTAGCCAAGAGTATGCACCGAAAGAAACATCTTGTAGATCTAGGTCCTATACTAGATCGTATGGAATAATTCAGTCTGAGGCTCAATCCTAAGAAGTGCACATTTGGCGTAACATCTGGAACATTACTTGGCTATATCATTTCCGCCAAAGGCATCGAAGTGGATCTTGCAAAGGTACAAGCTATCCTGGAAATGCCGCCACTGAAAAATATCAGACAAATGAGGGGACTTCAAGGCCGACTGCAGTCTATCTGACATTTTATCTCTCAACTGGCAGACAAGTCACAACCATTTACCAAGACTCTACACAAGGGTGTGACTTACCAATGAAACAAGGAATGTGATGAAGGGTTCACACAAATCAAACAGTATCTTGCGAACCCACCAATCTTGATGCCTCCTATTCATGGGAAGCCACTTATACTGTATATCTCTTCTACAGATGCATCATTTGGTATCCTATTGGCTCAAGAAGATCAACACAAGAAAGAAAGGGCTGTCTATTACATTAGTAGAACTCTGGTGTCATATGAAATGCAATATTCTGCTTTAGAGAAGGCTTGCCTTGTAGTGGTGTTTGCTTCACAAAAGTTGTGACACTATATGCTGGCTCATACTACACGTCTAATTGCTAAAATTGACCCTCTAAAATATTTACTTAGTAAAGCTACCCTCACAGGTAGACTAGCTAAATGGGTCATGCTTCTCAGTGAATTTGATATTGAATATGTGGAAAGGAAAGCCATTAAGGGCCAAGCAATAGTAGATCAGTTGGCAGAAGCACCTCTAGTTGATCATCAACCATTGCACATTGAATTTATAGATGATTCCATATTACTTCTTACACATCGATCATGGACTATGTTTTTTGATGGTTCATTCACCCAATAGGGGTTAGGTGCTGAGATACTATTCATTACACCTCAAAGGTACTCCTTACCAAAAGCATATAAGATGTTTTTCCTTGTACAAACAACATTGCTGAGTACAAAGCCCTAATCAATGGTATGAAGATCGCCCTTGAGTGGTGTGTAGATGAACTAAATGTTCTTGGAGATTCATAGTTGGTCATCAATCAAGTCATTGATATCTATCAGACAAGGGATGACAAGTTGGTACCTTATAAATGGTTGGTTGATGATCTCAAAAATTATTTTACTCATATCACATTTCAACAGGTTCCGAGGGTAGATAATAAAGTAGCAGATGCCATGGCTACTCTTGCCTCTATGCTACAGATGCCTGAAAATGATTTTAGACATGAATTCCTAGTGGAGATGTTACGCTACCCAGCCTATGACTCCCTTGCTTCTTGGATGATCTATTCTGTTATAGGACATGATTCATCTCACTACCATCACATCTTTTCCTATCTTCATGACCAGATCATTCCAGACACTTACTCCCAGAATGAGAAACGTCACTTAATCCACAGTGCTTCATGGTTCATCATCATCGCTAATGACTTGTATAAACATGGTCTAGACGGTACCCTCCTTAGGTGTTTAGAACCCAATGAATCCAAACAAGTGTTAGTAGAGGTACATGAAGGCATCTGTGGGTCACACTCTAACGGCCTGACATTAGCCCGTAAACTTATTAGAGCTGGTTACTATTGGCCATATATGGAAAAAGAAGCTACACAGTTTGCCAAGTCTTGCAAAAAATGTCAACTACATGGTAATCTGATTCATGCTCCAGCCAAGGAGCTGATTCCCTTCATTAATTTTTGGCCATTTAAACAATGGGTCTTTGACTTGGTGGGTCAGATTTACCCCTCGTCCTCTAATGGACATAAGTTTATAATCACAACTATAGACTATTTTAATAAGTGGGTGGAGGCAGTCCCTCTCACCGTTGCCAGTGGAAAAATAGTAGCTATGTTTATTCTCAACTACATCATGTGCAGGCATGGTGTACCCTCTGCAATCATCACTGATAATGGGGGACAATTCAAAAACAAGGATTTGACAGAGCTATTCTCTAAGTTTAAAATTACTCAACATTGGTCTTCCATCTATTATCCTCAGGGTAATGGACAGGCGGAAGCATCCAACAAGACAATCCTTAAAATCCTGCATCGCACAGTGCACAAATCCAGACAAGATTGGCATCTCCAGATCAATCCAGCTCTTTGGGCATACAGGACAAGTATAAGAACACCAATAGGGGCTACACCCTATGATTTGGTTTATGGAGCAGATGTCACGCTACCAATTAAGGTTGAGATTCCTTCTCTGCGAGTCTCTCTGAAAGGCCTCATTACTGATGAAGATACCAGAATATTTTGGCTACAAGAGCTAGAATTACTTGATGAATGCCGCCAAGTGGCATTCGATCACCTGAGAGCATACCAGAAGAGGATGTCCAAGAGATATAAAAAGAAGGTTATACCAAGGTATTTCGAAGCGGGTGACCTCATTCTGAGGGAGAACCCTAATAATCAACAACATTAGATCCAGAAAGGGAAGTTTGAACCAAATTGGCTTGGTCCATATGTTGTCACTATAGTGTTTGGGTCTAGTACCTATCAACTTTCTACTACTAAAGGAGAACAACTCAAAGAGCCCATCAACGCTCTTCATCTAAAGCGGTTCTACAGCTAAGACATCTTGAATATGCTCATGTATATAGTAAAGTCCTGAAAAAACTCTAAAAACTTGAAAAAGTCTTGAAAAAATGATCATCTTAGTGAAAACCTAGCGATAGGCACTTTTATGTATCTAAAAAAAAATCATATATTCCAAAAATACAAAAAAATTAAAAAATTGAAAAATACAAAAAAAGAGAAAAAGAAAAAAAGGTGCCATTGATGAAAACCTGGCAAACAGGCGTCATGGTAGCAAAAAAAGAATTTCTGCCAAGAAGGTGAAAACTTGGTAAACACGTGCCTCTTGTTTCACATTTCTATATCTATCACAGCACCCCTTGGATTTATACATTTGCTTTCCTTTTTTTCTGCTTTCCTACTTGCATTTGCTTTTCTACATGCTCTCAGTTCCCATCAAGACACCAACTTACCTGGATTGAAACTGGTCATACTCTCGGGGAAACCCTCCTGATCTAGGGGGCACTGTCCTCTTATCTTTTTGGATCTACTTTGTGATAGTCACCAGTGGTTCTCATTGCGTCTGCCTAATGTCACTTAGCTTATACTGAGTTCTCTCTTCTTGAGAATCTCCCTAACATCAGTCACTAGTGGTTCTCACTACATCTGCCTACTGATGTCTAGCTAGTCCTATGATCTCTTCACTTGAGCATCTCTCTCGTGTCAGTCACCAGTGGTTCTCACTGCGTCTGTCTACTGTCGCCATACTATTGAGATTGCTCACATCCATTTCAGTTGGAGTTATACTCACATGCTATTTCGATCGATATTCGGTCTTGATGATTCTTTTCTTTAGTTTGTGCATATCTTTCAGTCACTTTTGTGACACTCTGGTTCCTTTGTGAACCCTCCTGACTTGACATTGATTCAAAACCATACGCTTGGGGGCAATCAAATCTGGTTTTTTCTCACCACATACGTCAAGTCAGTCATCATTACTTGGGGGGCATGGGTCCCCTATTTGATCACATATTTGGTTTACATCTGAGTCAGTAATCTTGTCACTTCTCAAGGACAACTCGCTACTAACACAAACTGCTATTTTTCAACACCACCATAAACAATGTTTTTTAACACTATCTTTGGACACATCTGTGTTTTTCAACACACATCAGATATCTCAAATATAAACACCTATTGATAATAATCAAACACAATGCACTCACAAGCACAATGATGTTTTTCAACACCTCTAAACATGAACACATTCGCAAAACTTTGAAACATGCTGAGCTATGCTTGAATATTTCTTTGTATGTTGTCTATTCTCATGAATTTCATTGATATTTTCTTTGTCTACTACTTGTTGGTATAGTCCCGGTGATCTCGCAACGTCAAATAAATAGGGTGTATGTGATAATATCTCCTGCACTAAGGTGGAACAGCCTCACATCCCTCGATCTTGTTTATTTGTATGCCATGGTGAGGTCGGTACTATCTCCTTGCCTATTATTGCTCTATTTGTTATTGCTTTGTTTGTTATTGATCTATTTGTTTACGCATGACCACACTCATGGTTTTCTTGGCTTTGCATGCCTTGATACTAGTGTAGTCTTGCAACATTAACTAGAAACAATGTTCAGGTCATCTTAGCTTTTGTGCTCTGGTGCTTACGTTCATTTCCTACATTTTATCCGGTGCGAGTCATATTCATATCCTTATGGTTGCATTGTGGCACCAGTGAGGGTTGTATTAACTTCACTATTCCAAAAAAATTCTCAATGATGATGATTATACGATGGGTCTCACAACCATGTCCTAGAATTGCACTTTCATATTGCATCTAGCATAGGATTGCATTTTCATTCTAGACTTGCATTGTGGCAGTAATTCAGTTTTCTCTTCATTGCATTCTTCGGGGTTCATACATAGGGGAGTTCTTCTTCAGAGTCTTGGTTTTATCATGACTGACCAAGTGTTTGATCCTCGCTCTTTATCTTCAGCTATATGCTCAACCCATTTTTGGGATCAAAATCAAAATCTGACACTTCTATATAGCTCAAAATTGCATTTTAAAATTTTTGGGACCGACGTAATCGGACACTTGTGCAGTCAACTTTTTGACGTCTCTTTCTTGTCAGAATCTTATCATATCATCATTTTCTAAAATCTTTGACTTTTTTCCTCAAAATTCAACTCTAGTCAACTCTGGTCAACCCTAGTCAAACTTGGTCAACCAGACCTTGAAATCACTCAAAATTGATTCTAAATCTTCTGAATTCTTTTGTAATATGTTCTGAGTTCTTCTTGATCTCCGACTCAACATCTATCTGCAATTTTTCACTCTCCATCATCAATATGACATGTCATCTTTCTATTTCGCTCCCGAGGGGGCAGGATGATTACATCATTCAATCTATTTTGATCAATCTGATCTAATTTTCTCATTCATTTCTCATCACTTGGGGCATGTTCAGTTTTTTGTACCTCACAGTCAAAACTGGATACTCCATAATCAATAAGGGCATCTTTGTTCCTTACATCTTGTCATCTTTTAAGTATCTGAGAAACCTAACTCAGATTCTTGGGGATCAAGCTCCGTTCTGGAGATGATTCTCAAAAAACTATCTTTTTGGGACACGTATCAGGGCAATCTAACCTTGACTCCTGATAATCAAGCTCCATTCTAGAGATGATTCTGAACCCCTATTTTACTATCTTTTGAGACAGGTATCGGGGTAATCTAACCCTGACTCCTGAAGGTTAAGCCTCGTTCTGGGGATAACCTTGTGAAAGATGTTAATCTAACCAGTGTCTTGGCAATCTAACCTAGATATTGGGAGACTAAGCTTCGTTCTAGAGATAGTCCTAAAATATCTATTGATTATCTTGTTGGATAGGTATCGGGGCAATCTAACCCTGAATCCTGAAGGTTGAGCCTTGTCTAAGGACAGTCTTGTTAAAGATGTCAAATCTATTTAGGTAACAGGGTATTCTAACCCAGATCCCTAAGGATCAAGCTTCATTCTGAAGATGACCCTTAAAAACTCTATTTGACCGGTGTCTCGGAAACATAACCTAGACTTCAGAGAGTTAAGCTCTATTTTGGAGATGGCTCTGAGATCTTTGCATCATCAATTTTCAAATCTATTCTTCTGTGCTTCAAGTATTAGACTATTCTTTGAATCAATGCGCTGCTCGCACATCAATTCAAAGAGGGGCAAAATGTAACACCCCAAAATTGGCATCTTACAACCCTAACCAATTTTGTTGCATTTGTCACTCTTCTAGATTATCAAAGTCCTATTGTACTAGGAAATTCTGAGTTTTAACTGACTCTACTCGACCTAAGTGTCAAATGCAAAAAATCCTAAATCTGCATTAATCATACATCATGTTTAATTCCTAAATATCTATTTGGCTAAACAAACCTCATGATCGAATTAATTTAATTAATAAAGTCCTAGCACTTAAATTAAATTAAATTCACCCTCTTTAGCTAAAGACACATGAAAATGGAATTAAATTATATTTAATTATTAAATAAATATCCTCATTTCAATAATTGAATTTAAATATTTAGGTAATTGAGAAAAAGCAATTATGAGGTCATATTTATTTAATTAATTGGATAATCTCTCAAAAATCTTTCTTCTGTTCAGAAATAGAATCTGTGAATTAATTGTGCTTTAAAGAGAAAGAAAACAATTAAATTCAAATAAAACAGTATTAAATCAAAGAAAGAAAACAGTTAAAGCTAAGAGAAAATAATTTATTGAATTCTTTTCAATAAAGCTTTCTAACTTAAACTGGCTTTTTTATCTTTTTTATTTCAAAGAGGAAAGTTTCTATTCTGATCATCTCTGAGTCTATAAAATAACTCTCATTCTCTCATTCAAAACCCCTGAAACACCCACTCATCTTTGCATTGTTAGAATACTGAATTATTGTCACATTTCTTAATATCTCATATAGAATAATTTCATATTGCAATAAGATAGTTTCAATTTCTAGAATAATTGCATTGAAAATCATGTCTTAGATTATCTTACATCTCTCATTTCTTAGAATAATCTTGCATTGTATTGCAGTCATGGAGATAAATCCTTCATTCCTAGATTGGTCCATGGTTGTGAGACTCTCGTTCTGAGAGCAATTTCAAAAACCCCATCTAGATAGAAGGAAACAAGTCAAATCATGCAGGCAGACAGGATGAATAATCTCATATTCAGTCTTGTGTGTACTTGGTGAAGAAGGACTACGTTGAAGTGTATGGTGAGCTAACAAGGCCAAATTTACCACATACACCTGTTACTTTTCTGCTTCAATGTTTCCTCTTGTACTTCCTTTTGGGTACTCTTCTTCTGAATTTCTATCTCTCCTTTCATATTATCTACCAAAAAATTGATTTTTTGTGCTAGTGTAAGGGATGTGAATCTTTGAATGTGTTGAATATCACCTTGCAAACTTAGCACTACCTCTCCTATCTTCACTATAATTTTTACATGTTCTTTTAAAATTTCCTCCCTTTTTGTTACATGAAAATAATCTCCCAATTGTATCTTATGTAGTGGGGGTATGCTAGACATATCTACTGGTTTCCTTATCATTGGCAATTGAAGAAGTTTGGGTGTTGCTTGTAGCTAACAATTATTTGACATGAATGTCAGTGGTTATATTAACCTACTCATTCACTATGCATAATTTTTCACCCTTATTGGGATTTAGGTATAAATCCTTAATTTATCATTTTCCTAATGTCTTTTGTAATTTATTTATAAGAGGTCAAACCATGTAAGGAATAGTGGTGAAAGAGACCATGTAAAGGAAAAGTTACTTTTTTCATTTTTCCTCTAGGAAAAGGACAAAATAGTTAGACATCCCCTCTTGGAAACTTCTATTTTGAAGTTATTGGACACTTTTAATGGGTTTTTAAGTGCATGTATGATGGTTACGAAAGTCATTATTAATTTATATGACAAACATTTATGATAGAGACCCTTATATTGGTCAATGAGTACTCAAATTAGCTAGATGCCTTATGATAGATGTAAGAAGCATCTATAAGAGGCTATTCTTAGGGGTAGGAAAGAGGTCTTTTCTAGGTGGTTTACTACCTATTTTTTGAAGATACCATAGTGGTATTCATCCTCACAAACTCCTATAAATTAGTGCCTTTGACCTAGAGTTATTTATTCATTCTTGGCCAGTTTTGAGGATAAAAAAGTGCTACCACATTCTATAGAGGTCACTGTAACATAAGAAAAAAGAAACTAGAAGGAAGGAAGTGTAAATGTAAATGTGTTAAACCTCCTATTCCTTTTTCATTATGCACATTAGGGAAAGAGAAAGACGGATCCCCAAATATAACCTTCAAGAGAACCCAAGTTAGATTAGCGCAACCCAAATTGATATAGGGGTACTAATGCAAAATTTAAGTCCTTTCAAGGGTGAATATATAAAATATCTCTTTTTCTTTAATGGAACTTTCCCTTTATTATTTGTTTATTAATATTAATTGAGATTATTTATATTTGATTAAATGACCTAAGGATAGTTTATTGATTAAATGCAATGCAAGTGAAATAGAAGCACATGTAACAATCAAGCACATAAAAGACCTAATCAGATATCTCAAAGTAAGTGATATGAAATTACAAAGAGGAAATTGGAATCACCTTGAAGACTAGTAGAGGTCACAAGATCAGATCTAAAAATAAACTATCAAACTATATCAGAACCCAGAACAGAGCTGGATCTGGAATTAGGAAATTGAGATCTGCCAACTATGAAAATATGAAGGCTCCAGGAATATGATGACTTGGATGTACAAGTAAAACTTGGGTATAGGTCACACTTGGGTATAGGTCAATGTTGACCTATACCTACACTATCCAAAAATTTGAAATCCAAATGTTCAATGGAAATTGTAACCCTAAAATACCTCAATCCAATCCTGCAAACTTGAAAACCTGCAAATCTTCTCCTACACACAAGAAAAATGAAATTTTTTTGGGAATGGGTTTGCCTTGGCGAAGCCCCAGGTTAGGAATTAACTGTGAATTGGAATAAAAGCATAAAAAAGAAAGACAAATGTAATATTCACCTTGCTTGTCAAACCTTCATGGATGGATTGAAATCTGCTACGCACAAAGATGAATGAATGATTGTATGTAGAATGTAGGATGTTGGATATCTTCACAAATGCAATAGATCTAAAAGTTCCAAATCATACATCATGGATGTAAATATGCTTGAATTCTTGAACGGTTGAATTCTTGTGCAATGTTGATGAATGTAGATATCCTCTCTTGATGGCCAACTCCACTATCTCCAATCAAAAAGTAAGCTATATCTATGGAAAGAAATACATGTTTGATTGAATGGAATAAATGCCTTCAGTGAATCCTTTATTTTCTTGAACTCCTTGAATGCACCTTGAACTTGATAGCTTGTAATTGATGGCTTGAGTATGAAATGTACATTTGTAAAAATTGGATTGCTTCTTGAATTCATGGACCAAAAGTATTTTTTAATATCCCAAATGAAGTGAGTAGGCCTCCTTTTATACCAATTTCAAGCAACTGCACTGGGTGGGAAAAAGTGAAAAATCCCAAAATGGGCTAGAGTTCCAATGAAATAAATTCCTTGGGTACAGGTCAAACTCAACCTGTAACCCCAGGTACAATTAAAATTTGACCTGTACACCAGGTAGAGGTCAACTTCGACCTATACCCTAGGATGAACAATCTCTAGAAAACATCTCGAGATCTTGGGGGTGAAAAAAATGGGTAAAAAATGGATAAAAAATGAGGACAAAGTGGAAAATAAAGCATAAATGCATCCATTTCTAGGAGATTGCTAAAATGGGGCCTAAAAAGGTCTTTGAGCTTTCAATTTAATGGGTTCTAACTTTTAAGACAATACATTTAGCCCCCACTTTATCAGGAGCATGCACCAAACTCATACTCATAGTAAAGTAGATCAAATGCATCAAGCCCAAAGATCTCATCAAAGATAAGTAGAAAAGGAAACATCAAGCCCAAAAGTGACTTGAGTCCTAATCAAATCCTAAAATAAGACAAGAGAGATATCCCAAAACAAAGGAAAATAAAGTGTGATTTCCTCAACCCAGTAAGAATGTTTGTCTTACTGTGAATCACACAAAAAGGCATGATGCAAAAGACGACATTGATATTCTAGTGGGTTTGTGCGCCACACTAATCAACCCATCAAGGATTAATCCTTAGGATTTGTGCCTCCAAAGGGGAATCTGACAAAAAAAGTGATCCAGGCATAAGGATTTGTGTGTCCTTAGAGGATCGAAAGATGCAAATTCAAGGATCAAGAATTATGGATTTATGTTTCCAGAAGGGATCCAAATGTATAAGATCGTCAAACATAGTGCATGTGTGCACAATGTGAATGGAGTGTATTCCCCAACGTTAAATTTATTGAAAGTGCCTTAATGGGAGAAATGACTTTAATAAAGCGTACATGCATCCACTAGAGACATTTCCACTATGAAATTCCCCCAAGAAAAGACACATTAAGGAAAATGAGTACATAACAGAAAAGAGAGAGAAGAGGGATCTACCAACTCCGGGGTCAGTAGGTCATATGATAACTCATATATACTAGAATTATGTCAAAATGAACTATCATCATTCCCCAAAGGAATTAAAACTACAACATAATGGAAGAAAGATACATAAGAGATACAAAGAAGAGTCTTTTTGGTCGGCATCACAAATACCAAAAAGATTATGTGCTACCAATTTGCATCATCCCAAACATACAACACAAAGACATATTCACAAACAATGGAACATGTACAAAAAAACATATAACAACATATTGAAGAAGTGAGATACAAATAGAAGAATGACTACAACATTTTTTATTCCTTTACGACCTTGTTCCAATGGAGCAACAAGGGTCGTTTAAAGAAATCTAAAAAAAACATATAACAAGTAGCACATCACAGGAGAATACATCATAAAAAACAATAAAACAAAGAAAGAATCCATTGTATAAGAGGAGATAATAAAGCATATCACCTGGCCCCCATTCTTGGTCCATAGTGCCGAGGGAAGGTGGAAAACTTTCAAGAGTAGAAACATCAAGCACAAAATAGGAAACAATAGCCAAAAAAGGACCCTACTATGAAGACATGTCACTATGTTCATGGTTAGTAGCAATAGCTAATTATTGTGAAATCATAGCTGGTAAATAATTATAAAGATCAATAGTCTCATAATCATTAGAATCACTAGCATGCATATCATTGTTAGTATTAAGAACATCACCATCAAGAGTATCTTCTTCATCAAGATTAATTGTAATAGAATCTAAGATAGGAATAGAATCATCATGTTTATCCATTTGGAATTTTTTATTATTCACTTCCTCTATAGGCTCAAGCATGGGTTGATCAAAGTAATGTGAAGCAAGAGGTATATGAGGTGAAGAAGGATTCTTAGTGATACATGCACAAGCTCTAGCTTGACAACTGTGATGATGATTATGAGCATGCTAGTTATATTTGGTCTTGGTAGATATTTGTGGTGGAGTAGGATCAATCATCATAGGTTCCTTTTATTATTTAGGTGGGAGCATAAGAGGTGGACAAGTGGATAAAGGAGGAATTGGTGGTATAGGGAGAAGACCATGACTAAGATCAACTTTGTGCTTACTAAGTTCAACATTATGATGAGTTGGAAGTGATTTAGGTATAGAAGGCCAAAAGAAATCAAGGTCAACATAGTCTTGAGGCCTAGAAGGATGATAAAGACTATAGTTAATGGTCTTGATCTCACTATCATGAGGGAGTTTAAGATATTTGTGAATAGGAGAAGCTACGACTTGCATGGAAACCCACAAACTCTCCAACAAAACACAACAACACAACATTTCTAGCCAAGAAATCCATAGCTATTCCAACTCAAAAAAAACAACACAATCATTCGAGGAAGGAAACCCACAACCGTTCAAACACAACACAACAATAGAAGAAACCCACAACCTGTTGTTCATTGCCCACACAAATGTTTTCCAAAGGTTGGGGAAAATGATGGAAATATTTTAAATTTTTTTACATGCGGACCCCAAATGTTAAATTTGTTTGCACGTGGACCCGAAATGGTTTCAAAATAGGGATTGAAAAATTGGGAATTTGGCCCTTAAATCTGATTTCCACGTTTTCAAGTGGAAGATGTTAATGCTGATTTTGGGTCAAAATGAGCATATACATCTCCCTCTTCTGATTTCATTTTACACTGCCAAGCTGAGGATTTGACAAATTTGGAATTAGTTTATGCCAATTCTAGGTCAATTCCCACAACCAAATGGGGCCTAAAGGTTTAGGCATCAGTCAATTTATTTGGTTTACCAAAACAATGGTCTAACCAACTTCTGTTTATTTGACATTTAAATCTTTCCCTCCTTATAAATGAATAATTAAAAAAGTGTCTTAATGGTTTCCAATGTGTAATTATTAATTTAGATTATAATTAAATTTATGTGTGTATTAGTTCTCATGTTGGGTTTAGAATGTAAAGAAACCCACAAGAATATGCTTAGGAAAAAAAGCGGCCTTGGAAGTTACATATTAAGCCTCTAATTTATATTTTAAAATATGCAAATTCAATCTCCTTACTTGTAGCTCATACTTATAAATAAATAATATTAGTATAGGCATATTTCCCCTCAAATATGGTTAGAAAGAATCTTAGTATTTAGTGAAGTTTGACATTTATGTTGAATTTTAATAGTCATTACTTACCAAATAAAGAGAATTAGGATAGAACTGAATAAATAAATCTAAATGATTTTAATTTTATTTTTACAGTGATATGAATTTATATTAATTGTTTAAAATTATATTATGCTTCTTTTATCTATTTGGAATTATTATAATTATAAGGTACGCATGTAAATATTGTTTTAAAAATAAGTTGGAATAAGAATCTTGTTTTTATTTTGGAGATCTATTAAAAAAGATAAAACTCAATTCATTGCATACCCTTAATTTAGAAGGGATTATAATCTACCCAAAAGAATTTAGAAAATTGGAGTAGTGTATAAGTATTTTTTAATAAGATTAAAAATTATTATTGAAAGAAAGTATATATACTATTATTATTCATCTACGAGTATACCTCTTATTTGATTCATGACTATAATATTTGTATTATAACATGAGCCAAGATCTTAATATTTTATAAGCTCGTCTAAGATATCATTAAATAATATAAATATGAACGAAGTGGATTTCGAGTTAATAATTAACTTACATTAGCAACTCATGATTGGTCATGACACATAGTTCTTGGTGCGGAGATACATCCATGTATACATACTCAGCCATGTTCATTACTTATATATATCATGATGCTATATGATATGAACTTTTCTTACTATATATTATGATATCAGTAATATACTTCCATTTGTGTATTAAAAAAATGATGATTTCCAATATAAAATGAATTATTAGTTTGTCTTACTCAAAGACATAAATTGAGAATGAACACTTTTATATTAAAAAAATTGGTTGAGTTTTCTTGTTAAAATTTTGGGCATTACATTTGATATCAGAGGCCTAAGTTGAAATTCTAGGGCATCAAATAGGTCCAAGTTACGTATAAAAAAATTAGAACTCATTATATGGTAGTAGTTCTTTATTGTTTGAGTGCATGAAAGTGAAGCCTTTTTACTAACACTTTTATTTCCTGTAGAGAGTTTGCCTCTATGACTATCCTCTTTCTCATGGTTCCTCTTCTACCTTTTACAAGCTTTTCATTATCGTGATGTTATATGGCTTTTGACAATAAACATGGAACTATTCCTTAGATATGTTTATAATATTTTTTGACCATTATACTCCACTCTACCTCTCCTCTAGATATCTTGATGAATATTGCCAGACATCTCCTCTTCCATAGTCATTTAGTTGAATCTTCCTTCTTTGAACCGTATCCATGATCGTATTGTCTTCTTGAATGACTGTACTACTAGTTGTTATCATCTATTTCTTTTGATTTACCTTCTATGAGATTTTCTTCAACTACATTACCACTATCCATATGCCTTACCAGAGTCCATATGACCATATTTTCTTACACTTCAAAGGTGTTTTCCCTTTTCATATCCAAATATAACTATATTTAGAGTCTAAGACCCTTATCTACATTGGTCACATGCATGATATTGACATCCTCATGGTTGTCCAAGACATAAAAAACTACACAGTATTATACATTACCTCATTATTTCTAAAATATTGCAAACAACATTTTAAAGTCACATCTTCATTTTAAATAAGAGAGCCTTGGTTTCACATGTGGATGAGAAAGACGAATGGGTTATTGAAAATGGTTTCTCACATCACTTGACCAGAGATAAGAGAAAATTTATGGAGTTGGAGAGGTATGATGGTGGTGTTTTCAAATTCAGTGATAATACTCCTAGTATGATCAGAGGTAGAGGTTCCATTACACTTGATGGTAAGAATAACACTGATGATATTTTATATGTTGAAGGTTTAAGACATAATATTTTGAGTGTTGGATAGCTAGTTGAAAAAGGATATAATTTATAATTCAAGGATGGAATGTGAAAAATAATTGGAAGTTCTGGAGTTGAAATTGCATCAGGAACAAAGACCAAAGATAATGTATTTCATTTGAATAGTGCAGAAAATAGATGTTTGATTGCTCAAGTTGATGACAGTTGGTTATGATACAAAATATTTTGTCATGTGGACCTTGATAAAATTGTGAAGATAAGCAGTACTAAAGCAGTGAGAGATTTGCATAAATTGTTGAATCCTACAAATACAACGTGTAAGGAATGTTCGTTGGGTAAGATAAATATATCTACTTTCAAAATCAAGAACTATTCTTCAAGTGGATTGTTAGATTTGGTACATACTGATTTGTGTGGCCCCGCTAGAAGTAGAAGTTATTATGGAGATAGATATTTCATATTATTCATTGATGACTATTCAAGGATGATGTGGGTTATATTCTTAAAGGAGAAATCTGAAGGTTTTGACAAATTCAATATTTACAAGGCTATGGTTGAGACTAAAATAGGTATCAAGATGAAATATCTGAGATCTGACCGAGGTGGAAAATTTACATCTGGTGAATTTTATGCAATTTGTGAAGTGCATAGGATAACAAGGAAAATGTCTGCTATGTAGACCCCACAACAGAATAATATTACAAAGACAAGAAATAGAACTATCCTAAACACTGCAAGGACAATGATGATTGAGGGTAATGTACTACAAGTCTATTGGAGAGAAGCGGTTAGCACTGCAGTTTACACATTGAACCATGTTCAAATCAAACAAGGCATTGGTAAGACCCCTTATGAGTTATGGTATGGTCATGTCCCTACAGTTAAATATTTTAGAATCTTTGGAAGCACATGTTACATCAAAAGAGATGAAGATTTTGGGAAATTTGATGCTAGATGTGATGAAGGTATCTTTCTTGGTTATTCTATAAAGAGAAAAGCATACAAGTCTTAATATAATAGGTTGATAAAAACAATTGAAAGTGCTAATGTTAAAGTGGATGAAAGCGATAAAAAACAAGCTGTATGTTGTAGATATGAATCAAATGAAGAGGAAGACAATTAGGAAATACAAGCACAAAATCAATATTAGAATTAGAATGGTTTGATAGATCAGAATGACTCAGCTAAAAATGCAAATCTGAAGACTCCAAGGTATGTAAGGTTAAATCATTCTAAAAATTAGATTATTGGTGACATGAATGAAGATGTTTAAACTAGAGGAATAATTTCTAGAAATATAGATGAAATAAATATTTGATTTCTAAGATTGAACCCAAAGATTTTGATGAAGCATGTAAAGATGAAAGTTGGGAAAGCCATTGAAGAAGAATTAGAATAGATTGAAAAGAAAAAAACATGGATCATAGTTCCAAGACCTAAGGAAAAGAATGTGATCGTAACTAAATGGGCATTCAGAAACAAATTGAATGAAGATGGTAGACTTGTTCAAAATAAGGTCAGACTTGTTTGCAAGGGATACTCAGTGATGTAAGGTATTTATTTTGAGGAGAACTTTTCCCCTATTGCTAAATTGAAGCTTTTAGAATGTTTCTTACATATGCTACTTAAAAAGATTTTAGGGTGTATCAGATGGTTGTTAAATCTACATTTGTGAATGGAGAGTTGGAAGAGGAAGTTGATGTTGAGTAGCCTGATGGATTTCCTTTGAATTATCAGAGTGATATGGCTTTTTGATTTAAGAAAGCATTATATGCATTAAAACAAGCCCCTAGAGCCCGGTATGCAAGATTAGATAAGAAACTTTTAAATCATGGATTCAATAAAGGTACTATTGATAGTAACTTGTACTTCAAAATCGATCATGATAACATTTTGATTATTGAAGTCTTTATTGATGATATCATTTTTGGTGGTAATGAAAAGTTGAGTAAATATTTTGCTGATGAGATGCAAAAATAGTTTGAGATGTACATGTGATTTGTGAGATTAAATTATTTCTTGGTCTGCAATTACACAATTAGAAAAAGGTATTTTCATATCTCAGTCTAAGTATGTGAAATAATTGTTGAAGAAGTTTAGCATGGAAGATTCAAAACCAGTTTGTATTCCTATGGTTACAGGTTGTAAATTGACAAAGGAAGATGTTTCCCATAAGATAAATCAAACAAGATATAGATCTATGATTGGTAGATTATTGCACTCGACACAAACCAAACCTAATATTATGAATACAGTTTGCATTGTTGCTAGATTTTAAGAAGATCCAAAAGAATTACATGTTATTTAAATACTTGAAAGGAACAATTGACTATGGTTTTTGGTATGGTAAGAATAATTATTTTACATTAAGTGCTTTTAATGATGTGGATTGGGTAGGTAATATGGATGACATAAAGAGTAAAAGTGTAGGAAAATTCTTCTTGGGTAAGAGGTTAGTTTCATGGTCAAGTAAAAAGAAAAGTTGTATATCACAATCTACTACTAAGGCTGAGTATGTTAGTGTTGTTGTTAATTGCACACAAGTGATATGGATGAAGGAAACATTGGAAGATATCAAAGTATGTATTGATGAGCCTATTTCTATCTATTGTGAAAATTCAAGTGCTATCAATATTTCAAATAATCCCATGTTACATTTAAAGATAAAGCATATATCTATCAAGTATCATTTCTTGAGAGATAAAGTTAGTGAAAAATAAATCAGATTGGAATATGTCTCTACTAAAGAGAAGATTGTAGATATTTTCATGAAGCCCTTGTTAAAGGATTCTTTTGAATATCTCTGAGGTAATCTTGGGGTGATTTCCCCTCCCGACAAGAGCTAGAGATGCATTGATTTGCATCAGTCCAGTGTTCTTACAAAGATTATTATTGATCTGGATTAATGTTTTGCTGACTACTACTCAAGGGGAGTAGTTAGTCTTGTGAGGTACATTATTCAGTTGATGTTTTTGGATTCCATGAATTAGTGCATATATGTTCCTTTTGTCATTGATGCCAAATGGGGAGAGATAAACATGTGAAAAACAAGTGTGAAACTAGGTGGGAGAGATTGTTCTCAAGTGGAGAATATTTGTTAGAGACCTTGAAAGATAATATTATGGATATTGTTGGTAGTACTGTTAATATGATTTCTTTGTGCATTGATCATTTTTAACATCATATGTTTCCATCATTTACAAAGGGGAAGATTATTGTGTTATCAAGCATATATGTGATAACATTGATGTTTTGTCATTGATGTCAATATATTTCTATTATTTGTGATAGTGTTCCTGGTATGTTCAGTGATAATATTGGTTTGGTATGGTTTTCATATTGAAGATCAAATGTTGTGAATGTACAAATGGTTTTAGGGATATATTTAGTTGACTTATGTCAATTTACAGAGGTTTGCATGGAGATTTGAGTAAGTTATGGATGATTGATCAAAGACTAGTATTTTGGATGTTCAGGAAGATATAATGTTTTGATTAGTGTGGTTTGGTTATGCAATATTTCTGGTTTCTATCCTAGTGGTGAGTTTATGACATGGATGTGTGTCCTCAGCTCGAGTGGTTCATAAGTTGGATGTTAGAAAGCTATTTTTCTTGAGTGAAAGAGGTTGGTGAATGGTGCTCTTATTGAACAATGCAAAGATAATAGTGAATTATGAGACATAGTTGTTTTGGTTGTTGCTATGGTATTTCAAGTTTCTTGCTGATAGTCTAGATCATGTTCTAATTGTGTTACTAGATCACATTGAGCTATGTGATAAGATTTGGTGATCCTCTTGTGGTGTGTTGGTGTTCCTATTGTTCTTGGATGACACGGTGGTGTAGCGTGTTGCAATGGATTGAGGCATGATTTATGGAGCTAGAGTGTGCTCAAGGATGAAGATTTGGATCCTTACTATGTCTTTGTTGATATGTTTAGGATCACATTGATGATTGCATTGTATTATATTAAATATGTATAATTTAGGTCCTTATCTGACCTTGAATAAATAAGTTGATGAATTGTATGATTGTAATGATGTAATATCCCTTTATAGATCAGATATGTGTATGTGAAGGAAGAGTATCATGTATTTGAAAAGGTATGCGTGAAATCTGAAATCAAGGAAGAGATATGATGTACTTCATTAGAGTTGTATTGACATATTAGAAATGCTATCAGTCAGTTCATAATTAGTGGATCATAGTCCACAGTGGATTATTGTCCATTTACTTTTTGTAAGGTAGTAAGCCTTCCTTTGAGTTGTAGAACTTATTTTATTTGAGTAGTGATCTCTAGATAGTGTGCTTGAATGCATGTGCATTCCCCTTGTAATAATCTTAATAGGGTATAGTGATTTTAACAAAGCACATCATCTTGTGGGTTTGATCCCCACCATGGATTTTCCCTTAACCAAGTTTCCATGTCAAAAATTTTAGTTTTATATGTTGAATAATGTGTGGTGATCTTGCATTAATGTTCATAATTCATATCTAAGAACTAAAGGTTATAAGTTGATTGAGGTTTTGAGTTTCTGGACATAACTGATTCACCCACCTTCTCTCAATTATGTGTGTTAAATTGTTTCTATTAGAAAGTGGATGAAAAATACATAACCCATGATTTTTGTGGATACATATGTTTTAAAATCCATTAAAGATTAACAATATTGGGGTCTGTCTCTCTCAATTTCAGCTGATACTTTTTTTTTTTTTTTAATATCTCTTTTCACTCATCCATAGGAATGTTATTATTGATTTACTTTTAGTACATTATTATGGAAGAGTTTAATATTTTGTTGCTCAATTTATGCATGGTTGAGCTAGCTCATATATTGTGAGTAATAGTTGGAATATATTTCATTCTTTTAGTGCATAGTTTTTTATTTTGTATGATCTTAAAATAATATGTTGTTAGACTTTATCAAATATAAAAATAGATTATAGTAGTAATTAATTTTAGATTTCTATGTAGGATGTATTTAAACCTAAAATCTCAATTCTAATAGATCGAAGCCCCATCTAGGTTTGGTAGAGTTTTAGGTTAAAGTTTAACGGTAAAAGTTGAACATTGATGAAAATTGGGTTGACACAACTTATTATATTAAATATGGATCCATGTCAACAGATAGATTTTAACATTTGTGAATGATATCAGTGGTTGAATAGAACACTCTCATTACCAACTGTCTTCTAACATAAACAAGTATATAACCATTGATTTTATTACAATACCAAATATAAATGTTATCATTCCAATTAGGTGGGTAAATATATTTGTGGATTGGGATATATAATTGGTGGGAATTATGCATAAAGGTTTTTCATGATTGTGAAGTGATGACATGTAACAGATTGAATGTTTGAAGATGTTAAGTTGATCACCAAAATGCAGAAGGATAATGCAAGACATTAAATCAGTTAATGGATTGTATTTTCATTGATGTCAACTTGATATAATATATTCGGTTATATACAAAGTGTCAAAGACTTCAGAGAATTAGAGAGATAAAGATTATGCTTTTTGTAATGCATAAAAGACAAGCATTCACAATGTGACTTCAAACATTGACGGTCAATGGAACTCGATGGATAGAGATCACCGACAGTCAAGTCATAGTGATGCCCGAGAAATAAAACTGACAAGCATTACCGACGATCAGAATCAAGCAAAATTGATGGACATAAACATAGTGTAAACCGACAGAGAAGCCCGAGGAGAACTGGAGTGTTGACCGAAACTATTAGAGAGTTAAAATTGAAAATAATTGGAGTTCACAAATGACAAAATATCTAGCTGGCAGAGCTAAATATAGACTTAACTAGTTGTTATCATTGTTTTCATCGACAAGATAAGCCAGAGTTAAGTGAATGATTTAAAGCTAATTTATCCAGTTGGCAAGAAGATCTTAGTGAGATAAAATAAGAGTTTTTCTTTAAATCAAATTGAATAAGATTGTGGATCACGCCAAGATCAGGAAAATCAAGAACCTAACAATGGTGATATTATTTCTATAAAGAGAAAACTCAATTAATTACAAATTGTGTGGGGAGAGAATAAAAAAGAGTATGCTAAAGAGAAACTAATGAAGAGTAACTTCATTCAGTGCTGATCAATAAAGCTAAAGAAAGAGCTAAATTTTTCTGCAAACACTGAGAAATAGAGCATAGCATCACTGAGAAGAATCAAAGTGGAGAAAAGGTATAAAAAGAGTTATATTGATCAGAATAGTTTATGAGATTACAATAGATCTGAAAATATGCAAGTATAAGTTGTATATGTGAAAAAATCATACTGTTTTAGTTTAACCATTGATTCAAAAAGTCTCTTAATCGAGCAGGATTTAAAGATCCTTTCTATATTGAGATACATCCAATGGAGTATCAAAAATTTTGATCATGAAGTGATGTAGTGTTGAATTCTTGTTGCTACTGCAGAATTAGCTTGGCTCTACTCTGAGATCTTTCTCCTAGATCTCTTAGGGTGTTCACAACCCTAAACTGAGGTAAGTCACTACCAGATTTACCTCCTCTTCAAGACTTACTCCCCATAGACATGTTATTTATCTTAGTCAATGAACCTACACAAATAGATTCATTCTATTCACTCAATCAATATTTATAGAATATTGCTTTCATTCTCTCCCCTAGCTGGACTACTTCTGAGCTCACCTAGGGTAAGATCTCCAGACTTGTTGGTATTGATTCTCCTACAGAAAACAAAAAGGAAACTATGTACAAGGGCTCCTCTCAATTTCCATTCCAACACATGATTCTCACCATGGATTAAGGAGTCTCGAGGGGCCATTACTGTTTACAACCCAAAATGGGTGAAGAACTAACAACTTGCAAAACAAAAATAAAGTAAACTAATCTACTTTCATGAAAAATGAATAACAAAGCTTGATATTCACTAAAAAAATAGTCTACAACTTATCATTTCTGGAAAAAAAACAAAACAACACAATAATATACAACTCTGTAACTTTTCTGTAGCTTCTCCTCTTCTACAATCTCTCTCATTCCTAAATGAAGGCTTGGGATGTTATTAATAACCATCCTCTCATTGGAACAACCCTAACTTCCCATTCATTCATAAGCATCTCTTCAGGAACCATTACAACTTCCCATACTATAGATAAAAGACAAGATCTACTTTTCATGGGCCGTTACAACTGAATTTACTGAGCAACAGTAATGCAAAATCGAGCACCAATCTAAATTGGTGCCAATATTAACCAAAATTCTCAGTGTTAACTAAAATTCACAGTGTTAACCAAGTGCCAGTGAAACCAAGCACCAATCATACTGAGAAGCTTATCAAAAGGTCATGATGCCTTGGTTGGATTTCTAGAGGCTTACAACTACCTCACAGACACACACAACTAAAGGAAACCAACTAAGAAACCTATCTAAACATGGATTGACCTAGTCATATCCATCCTAGGGAAATTAAAAAATGACCTTCGAAGATCCACACAAACTCTCCTAACTTGGCTATAGTTAGTACATGCTTGAAATAAAAATCCAAGGGATTGAGCTAGGTGTGCTCCTGCACCATACTCCCCCCCAAAAAAGAAAGGTTAATCCATCTTTGGATTGAGCATGTTTGGATCAATTCCCAACCTCTTGAAGTCCATTTCTCTGATCCAAGTAGCATCAACATCCTCTTTTTCATGCCATTTTACAAGGTGCTCCATGTATTCTTTGTTCCTAGTCTTCTTGTAGACCCTTGAGTCTAGTATCTTTTTAGCTATCATAGATGGAGTAGGGGTTAATTTCAGATCTTTTACCTCTTGTATTACCTCTTGAAGGTTCTAATCAACATCTTGAATTGGCCCTTTGTATGCTATCAAATCTGCAATGTTGAAAACCGGTGACAACCCAATGTCTTTAGGAAGCTCCACCTTGTATGCATTGTTTCCATACTTTGCAAGTATATTACATGGACCTAGCCTCTTCATCTATGGCTTGTGAGGAACACCTTTTTTTAGCCTATTTTTGTTCAAGTGTACCATCATAGAGTCTCCAATCTGAAACTGAACATCCCTCTTTGTTGCATCCACCTTTTACTTTACCTTTTCAGCATTTTCAATCAGGTTCTTCCTCACACTTTCATGGACTTCTCTCATTGAATAAGAAAATTCCTCAACATATCCACTACCATGCATTCCTTCCTTCAATTCTCTAAGTTCAAAAATCCCTCTTGGGTGAAAGCCATAAACAATTTTGAAAGGACTCTTACCAGTTGATCTGTTCACTGCATCATTGTATGCATATTCAGCTTGTCCAATGAGTTGGTCCCATGCTGACCATACTCCTTTGTGAGGAATCTTAGAAAGTTACCAAGACTCCTATTGACCACCTTTGTTTGGCCATCTATCTGTGGATGGTAGGCAGATCCAAAAGACAAGTTAGTGCCAAGCTTTTACCTTAAGGTCTTCCAAAAATGGCTCATGAATTTGGTGTCACTATCTGAAACAATACTAAGTGGGAGTCCATGGATTCTCACCACTCCACTGAAAAATAATTGAGCAATGTTACAAGCATCATGAATAGTTTTTCAAGGCATGAAATGAGTCATCTTGCTAAATCTTTCCACAACAACATAAATGTTGTCATATCCCTACCTTGTTCTTGGCAAACCAACTACAAAATCCATGCTTATGCATTCCCATGGCCTAGTTGGGATTGGAAGTGGTTGATAAAGACTTGTATTGGAAGATGTGCCCCTTTCTTTTTGAGACACTACACAACTCTCAATATATTGTCTGACATCTCTATTTATTCTAGGCCAAAAATACAACCTAGTGACTAGCTCTTGAGTCTTACTGACTCCAAAATGACCACTAAGTGCTCCATTATGTTTTTATTGAATCAAATTCTCTCTCATAGACCCTTTAGGAACACAAATATGACCTCCTTTAAACAATAAATCATTCTGCAAAGCATATTCAGAAAAATCACTGTGAAAGTTATTTTTAAACTCCTTGCATACCTTGTAGATTTGGGCAAAATCTTCATCTTCAACATATAGGTCTTTGAAGCTATCAATACCTATTCTTTGTAGCTAAACTTCTTGGATTGTGAGTAGCCTTCTTCTCAATGCATCAACAACCTTATTCTGTACTCCCTTTTTATGCTTGATATTGAAAGTGTAGGCTTGTAGATACTCCACCCGCTTCATGTGTTTGCTACTAAGTTTGTCTTGAGAGTTAAGGAAGCTGAGAGCTTGGTTATTAGTATATATTATGAACTCCTTTGGTAGAAAGTAGTGCCTCCACTTCTTGAGTGCTTGTGCTAGAGAATACAACTCTAAGTCATAAGAAGAGTACTTCTTTGCATCATTTAGCTTCTCACTATGCAAAGCTACTGGTCTTCCTTCTTGGCTTATGACAACCCCAATGGCCAAATTACTTGCATCACATTCTACTATAAAAATCTTGTCAAAGCTTGGAAGAACTAGAGTAGGCAACTCTGCTATCTTCTCCTTGAGTGTCTCAAACCCTTTCTCAGCTTGTCATGTCCATTGAAACTTTGTCTTCATCCCACCTTTAATGGTGTCTAACATACATGAACAAATACCACTGAAATGTCTAATGAACTTTCTGTAATACTAAGCTAAACCATGAAAAATACTCACCTCAGTTGCAGCCTTGGGAGTAGGCCAACTTAGAATGGCATCCACCTTCTCTTGATCCATTTTGAGGTCACCTTGAGACAAAAAAAAAAACCAAGATATACAAGCTCCTACTTCATGAAGTCACACTTCTCCAAATTGATCATTAGTTTTTCATCATGCAATTTCTTGAAAACAATTTTCAAATGCCTAATATGCTCCTCCTTAGTTCTGCTAAAAACTAAAATGTTATCTAGGTAGACAACAACAAATTTACCAATGCATTCTACCAATACCTCATTCATAATCCTCATAAAAGTTGAGGGAGAATTAGACAAACCAAATGACATTACAAGCCATTCATAAAAACCTTCTGTAGTTTTGAAGGTTGTTTTCCATTCATCTAGTTCATTTATCTTGATTTGGTGGTAGCCACTCTTAAGGTTAATTTTGCTGAAGTACTTTGCCTCCCCTAAATAGTCCATTAGGTCTTCAATTCTAAGTATTGGGAACCTATACCTAATGGTGATTCTATTAATGGCTCTATAATCAATACAAAGTCTCCAAGCTTCTCCTTTCTTAGGTGCTAAAATAGTAGGGACTGCACATGGGCTTATGCTCTTTGTAATTAGGCCTTGGTCTAATAATTCTATGATTTGTTTGGCTATTTCCTCATTTTGTTGAGAGGTCATCTTATAGGCAACTTTGTTGGGTAAGGTAGCTCCTGGTATGCAGTCAATCTTGTGGCTAACAAGTCTCTTAGGAGGTAGGGGAGTGGGCTGGCCATCATTCACAATGTCTCTATACTCTTCAAGTATTTCTTTTACCTCATTTTGTATCTCTAATTTCTTAACAAAAACTTCATCTTTTGGCTTCAATACTAAAGAAAATACAATTCCTTCTCCTTCTCCTAGAGTCTTCAAGAAATCCTTCTCATCAACCATGAGCACACTTGGACTTGATATTTTCATCTCTCCTTCTTCTATTAGTGACATAATTTTGAAAGTCACTCCATCTTTCTTGAATGAGTATGCATTCTTGGTTCCATCGTGCAAGTATTGCCTATCAAATTTCCATGGCCTTCCAAGTAGAAGGTGGCATGCATCCATGGGAAGAATGTCACATAGAACTCTGTCTTTATACTTGCCAATGGTGAACTCTACCCATGCTTGTTCTCCTAAAAACACATGCTATCCTTTTTTGAGCCATGTAACCTTGTATGGATTGGCATGTGGAATCCTTTTCAAATTTAACTTGGTGGCTACCTCTTCACTAATGATATTATCAGTTGAGCCTGAATCAATAATGAATCTACACACCTTCCTTGTGATCTTGCAATTCACTCTAAAGAGTGCTCTCCTTTGGATTGGTTCTTCTTTGCTTGGATCTCTGATTAAGGTCCTCTTTATCATGAGGTTCTTGCCTTCCTTTGATTCTAATGGTACCTTAGATGGCTTGCTTCTGCAACTTGATTCTTCTTGGACATAGTTAACTCTGTTTCCACCTCGTTGAGAAGTAGAACCTTTTTCAGGACACCTATAGGCAGGATGCCCTAGCTGATTGTAGTGGTAGCATTTTATGATGGCAAAGTAGGATGCTCCTCTTCCTTGATTGCTGCTGCTCCTTCCTCTCCAACTAGTGTTAGAGCCTCTATCTCTGCTGAAACCTCCTCTATTTGAGTTTCCTTCCTAATTTTTAATGATTTTTTTCTCACTTTTCTGCCTTGAATCTGAACCTCTTCCACCATAGCCTCCTTTTACTCTTCATTTTCTGCCTATACCTCTTCCTCTGAAGTTTGATTCTAATTTATTTTTGTTCTTCTCTTCTACTTTCAATGCAAGTTGGAAACACTTATGGATGGTTGTGGGAGTCCACAAACTGATTTCCTCTTGGATATTCCGTTTTATGCCTCCAAGATACCTAGCCACCTTGATAGTCTCATCCTCTTGGACTCTTGACCTCAAGCACAACTTCTAGAATTCTTCAGTATATGTAGCCACATCCAAATCTTTTTGTTTCAAACTCTTCCTCTTCTTGTGTAACTAGATTTCATAATCCTCAGGTAGGTATTGCTCCTTTACCTTGTTTAACATGGCCTTCCAATTTGAAATTGGATTCTTACCCATCTTCTCCCTCTCTTCTTGGAGGTATTTCCACTATGTTAATGCTAAACCTCTTAACCTTGAATTTGAAACTTTTACCTTTTGTGCTTCAGTTATGCCCTCACATTCAAAATGATTCTCAATACCTTCTATCCATTCCACAACTAGTTCACTATCTATTTTTCCATTAAAGAATGGAATTCCTTCAAGAATTTTTCCTCCAAGGGCTCTAAGAGCTTTTAGAAATGGATCCTCACTCATTGGAGGGTTTGGTTCAGGTATCAAGTCTTCTTCATCAACTTTCTACTTCCCTTTGTTGCTGCTGACTTCATCTCCATCTCTACTTTTAGTTGCATCTGCAACTTCTTGAAGTTTTACCTTCATCTCATTCAGGGCTTCTTCAAGGATTCTAATCCTTTCCTGTTAGTCTTCAATTACCCTCTTCTTCTCATCTACTTCCTTTGCAAGCTCTGAATTGGTGACCATCTTATTTTCACCTACTGATATTGCTGGCTGAAAAATCTACCACAAGCCCAATCAAATTAGGTTTTGCTACCAATCTGATGTGGTACTGGAGTCTTGTTGCTACTGTAGAACTAGCTTGGCTCTGTTTTGAGATCTTTCTCCTAGATCTCTTAGGGTGTTCACAACCCTAAACTAAGGTAAGTCACTACCATCTTTACCTCCCCTTCAAGACTCAGTCCCCATTGACATGTTATTTATCTTCCTCACTGAACATACACAAACATATTCATTCTACTCACTCAATCAATGTTTCCTAAACATTGCTTTCATTCTCTTCCCTAGCCAGACTATTTCCAAGCTTGCCTAGGGTAAGATCTACAAACTCATTGTTGTTTCTTCTCCTACAGAAAACAAAAGGAAACTATGTACAAGGGCTCCTCTCGAGTTCCATTCTAACACATGATTCTCACCACGGATACAAGAATCTCGAGGGGTCATTACTATTTACAACCCAGAACAGGTGAAGAACTAACAACTTGAAAAATAGAAATAAAGTAAACTAATCTACTTGCATGCTAAAATGAACAACAAAGCTTGATATTCACTAAACAAACAGTCTACAACTTCTCATTTCTGGAAACAAAACAAAACAACACAATAATCTGCAACTCTATAACTTTTCCATAGCTTCTCATCTTCTACAATCTCTCTCCTTCCTAGATGAAGGCTTGGGATGTTATTAATAAATATCCTCTCATTGGAACAACCCTAACTTCCCATTCATTCGCAAGCATCTCTTCAGGAACCATTACAACTACCCATACTGTCCATAAAAGACAAGATCTACTTTTCAAGGGTTGTTACAACTGAATTTACCAAGCAATATTAATGCAAAACCAAGCACCAGTCTAAATTAGTGCCAATGTTAATTGACAATGTTAACTGATATTGTTAACTAAAATTCACAGTGTTAACTAATAGTGTTAACCGACAATGTTAACCGATCGCCAGTGAAACCAAGCGCCAGTCATACCGAGCAGCCTATCAAAAGGTCTTGATGCCTTGGTTGGATTTCCAGAGGCTTACAACTACCTCACACACACACACAACTAAAGGAAAGCAACTAAGAAACCTATCTAAACATGGACTGACCTAGTCATATCCATCTTAGGGAAATAAAACAAATGACCTTCTAAGGTCCACACAAACTCTCCTGAATTGGCTAGAGTTAGTACATGCCATAAATAAAAAGCTAAGGGTTTGATGTAGGTGTGCTCTTGCACCATGAAGATAGCATGAGATGCCAGATACCAATTGACATGCCAAGTGAGTGTTTGATCAAATATGGTAGCATGAGATGTGAGATATCAAGTGACAGACTAAACTTTCAAATCCTCTAACAAGGTCACACCTAACAGTTGTAACCACCATAATTTGGTCTACTCTGACTATAGACCCTATTTTCTCTAAGTGTGATCATACCCCCAATTATGTCCAGACAACTCTTCAATCGGCTAGCGTAATTTGTTCAAATCATATTTAATCTCCAATTTTATTAATCACCTTAGCCAATCAAAATCAAATCAATTCAAATCAAACATGGCTAAGGTAATTAATTTAAAAAGAATTAAATAAATCCCTATTTTATTTAATCACTTGCAAAAAACCTATCTCCCAGCCTAAATTAATCTAATTAATTGGCTATAGTCCTAATTAATTATCAAAAGCAATCAAAGGCCTAAATAATTAATTTCCCTATTTTTGAATGAATATATTAAATATAATTCATTTCATTAATATTCCCTTTAACCCCTAAACCAACCTATCTCAACCACCTCAACCCTGGGTTCAAACTCACCCCAACATATTCTCCCATGCTAAGCCTAATCCTAATCTTAATCCTATTCTAACCCACTTCCTAATGATGTCACATTCCTAAATTTATGATTAGGAACCCAACCCACTTGAGAAAGTCAATTTTCTCAAGCTTGGCTCACTCTAAGTCCACTTTCTCAAGCTTGGACTTACACCCCTCACCATGTCTCTTAATTGCTCTCATTAATGCCTCATTAATGGAGATTCCTCAAGCCCATGCCTTATTAATGCCTTTTGCATTAATGCCTCTTACACCTCATTAATGGTTTTTACACCTCCATTAATGACCCTTGTCCCCTCCCTCTCTCCTCATTTCTTCTATAAATAGAATGATTTTTTGAGCTCAAATGGCCCTTAATTTTAGAATTGAAAGCATTTTTATGCTGTTTAGATTACTTATAAATTCATATTGCATCTTAGATTTGATATTATGCATTGTTATTATCATACTTTTTAGAGCTAATATGCATGTTTAGTGAGCACTTAGATTAGTTTGATTCAAATCTTCCATTCTTAGGTTGTATATGTCACTGATTTGTGCATAATCTGAGGGCAAGATTATGACATTCTTCAAACTCCTCCTAGATAGGAAGCAATAGATCGATTTTAGTGTTTATCTTGAAACCCTTTCTTTTTATGCTTTTCTACTAATATAATGATCTATTGAAGTATCATGTTGCAGATAACATGTGCACTATTTAACACACATTTTTGGCACCCACCGTGGGGCATGATTTTAGATTTTGCCTCATTTCAAGTTTGTATTTGGTATATTGCATCGTATCCTATATTTCTAGGATCGTATCTGGTCAAAGATTTTGTGTACTACATTGCCTAATCTCTAATAATTTAACCAGTTGTTGATTTGATATTTTGACAGCCTAACTAATGCTTGCAGGTTGCTGATAAGGAAGTGGGAAGACTTGACTAATGTGTGTGTGTTCGTAGGTGTTTTTAAAATTGATTTCAGTGCTAACCATTTACAAAGCTTTTTCAAAACTTAACACATTTTCTCAAACATTTTTTAAATCAACCAGATTACTTTGCTCTTTTCCTTTAAGGAAAATCAGAAAATCAAATGTTGGTTTAACACTTGTAAAGGAATTTGGAGATAAATGGAAAATCAAACTCACACTTTAATTCATTTTTGGAATCAGTAATTGAACAAACAAATCACTTAACATTGCGGGTAATTGAATAAAAAAATCTCATTGTCTAAATTTTGGATCAGAAATTGAACAAGCAAATCATCTAACTTTGGGGGAACTGAACAAAACAAATTTTCTTTCATGCATCCTGTTTTCATAAAATAAGAACATGTTAATCAGGAACAACATTGCTTGAGGGAAGGAACTGTTTGATTGAAATTGTTTTGGGAGAAAATAGCATGGACTAGGAGAGTATGCTCTGCTTCTTTCAAAGAGTCATAAATCTAGAAATCCTATGCTCGCCAATCCTTTGTATTCTTATTAAACAGTAGAGGGCCTTCCGGTTGAGGGAAAAATCTCCCGGGAACAACCCAAGTGAGGACAGGTTTTTTGCCAATCCTTCCAACTCACTATAAATAATTTCTTCCTCGTAGGCCAAAGCCTCAAAAGACGGAATCGGTTTTGTTCTTAGAATTTTAATATCATTCCTTGAACATGCTTAGGTATGTGTAGAGCAGAGCCGCTTGAATATTTCTTGTGAGACTACACGTATTTGAGTACTCATAGGGCTATACGACTCAATTTTTCCTTGTGCAATTCTATGGGAAACAGTTTCAAATGGATTGCCCCATCATAAACAATGAAATTCATAGACAAAACTACCCAATTCATCTCCAAAAGGGTGATAATCCTTGTGCAAGGAAAAAAATAATTGCCCAAAGACACTCGTCATATCGTGCCCTTACTTGCATTTGAAGTCAGCTAATACAACATCATGAATGGAGCCATTGCGTTCTTGGTGATGGTTGTATTCTGATTAGCATTTGAGTGTGTACTTATGTCAACAAGCAAGGATTTTCATCCTCTACCTAGAAAATAGGGCATAAGGATGTGTTTGGTCCCCTAACAATGCAAATCTGCTTGATGTGTCTGAGAGATTACTAAACAAGATAAACTCCTTCAAAATAAGCAAAAAAATTCAAACCTTGATTTACATGTGTTTTTTACTCACTGGAAGGGCTCGGGACATAATCCGCAATCAAACGAACTTCATGAACTTCCAGAATGCATTTTACAAAATTGACAAAATCTGATAGAAACATGATAAAATCGTATCCTATATTTCCTGGCTTGTATCTGGTATTTTGAATCACATCTGGTATCTTGCATCACATCTAGTAAGCACATCATCGCATCTAGGGTCAAAGGTTGCATCTAGTCCATCAGAAACTCATATCCTGTATTTCCTAGCTCACATCTAGGAGCTTGCATTTAGGATAGTGGGCACTTGAAGATTAGTTTCTCAAAAAACCTTAGTGCATTTAGGTACCCTTTTGGCTCTTTAGTCTATCTCTATTGTCTTTTCTGGTCTCCCTATTGCTGTGTCAAAACACTTTTTCAAATGTCGACCTCGTATGTCCTGTCAATTTTTTGCAATCAATCTCAATACGTGTGGTCTATCCACTTTTCAAAACAACTTGATTCCCAGCTCACTATCAGGGCATTCCAACCCTTTGACGCTAGAATCATTTACTTCCACCAAAATACAAATGACACATCTACCTAGACACACTCACTTGGATGATTCAAGACACTACCTGACACTATTGGAAAATTTTGACAAAGTTGAGATACAATTTCATGGTTAGCACAAGATGCAACAAGTACACATCTAAAGAATCAGAAGTACTTCCTAGATCACTACACTTTTGAGGAGAAATATCCCATAGTTCCCTTCTCGATTTAGACTCTCCAGAAATGGAAAGAGCCACTCACGAATGGAGTAAGGATTTTGAGTACTATGACAATGATAAAAACCAAAAGCACAAAGATATGGATGAAGAAGAAGAACCAAACTTTGATCATCCTTTGTTTGATTCAGGAAGTGAAGAAGACATCACTGAAGAAGAATACAAAAAACTCAAACAGAGCAAGAAATTGAAAAAGACAATGGAAAAGATGAGTGGCGAAGATAAAGAGAAATATTTTCTCCACCTAGCATCCACTGGTGTAAAATTACCTTTGGATTATGATGTTGAACAGCTAAAAGAAAAGGTGTAAACTCCCATCTCTATTCTCACCAAACAACTAACCTTGATGCAAACATAGATTGCGAATCTCAAACAGGAGAAGGCTAAACCCAAGAAGAAATACTCTTTGGACACCATTTGTCCATTTCCCTTTGATAAAAGTATTAACATGGTCCCATTTCCTCCCAACATGGCAAGGCCAAAATATGACAAATATACGGGAGAGACTGACACACATGACCATGTAAGAGAATTTTGTGCTCTGAGCATATAATACATGCATGAACCTACATACCTCATGCGACTCTTTCCAGGAAGCCTAGGTGGAAATGTCATGGAGTGGTTCTGGAAACTTACACCTAAGGTAAAAAAATTTGCGGAGTTAATTAAATAATTTATCCAACATTACTCCTATAATATACAACATGATGTGACTATGATGGATTTGTGCCACACTAAACAAAAGACTGGCAAATCCTTTACACACTTTCTACAAAGGTGGAGGAAAATATTCGCAAGGTATTCAAGGGATATTCCCGAATTTGAAAAGATGGAAATATTTGTTAATAACTTGATGCCTGAATTGAACTGCGCATTGCAAATGCAAGATTACCCTAGCTTTGAAAGGATGATCAAGAATGCCATTCGTATCGAGGAAGTTATGGTCAAAAAGGGGGAAATTACTCTTCAAAGTGAAAACAAATCTACCAACTCCAACTCCAAGCCTAAATGGTGGAAGCAAAACAAAAATGTTGTCAATGACGGAGTAGTGGATGCATCTAATTTTGGCCCTAAACCCGAGGTGTTCAATCTAACAAATAACATGCAAGAAAGCAAAGATACCAAGGTAACAACTTCCATACCTAAAGCAAAAAATGATAATGACAAGGGTCAACCATGGAATTCCAAGCCTCAACGAACATTCACTCCTTTGGGAGAACCTCTTGAGACTGTTTTGAAGACACTATTAGACAACAAAGTTCTCATGATCCCAGATTCCAAACCATGGGAACCAAAAGTCAAACCAAGGTAGTGGGATGACAATTCTTACTGTGTCTTTCACAAAAACAAAGGACACAAGACTAACAACTGTCTTAAACTCAAAAATTTTATCCAAGACCTTATTGAAGGAGGTAAGATCAAAGTGGAAGGGCACACTAATAATGAAGATCACAAAACATTTAACAAACCATTCCCTAATTACGAGAAAGGGGAAGCATCTAAAGGAAAAGGTAATGAAGTAAACTACATCTACTCCAATAATGATAATGTGATCAATATGCTAGACATTAAAATTGAATCAATCAATGTAGTCACAATCAAAGGTGTTAAAGACACATCTTTCCAATCAAATGCAGTGACTCGAAGCCAAGCACAAGTCACAATCAAAGGACCTAGCTCCTCATCAAAACCGACATCAACGTCCAAGGTTCCTATTGTTACTATTGCCAAACCGACAGCAACAAAACAAACTGTTACTATTCCTGCAGAAAAGTATAACTTGGTGGATCAATTACAATGAACCTCTGCTAAAATTTCCATCTTTTTGTTACTTAAAATCTCCCCAGTGCATAGATAAATTCTCAAACAAGCCCTACATTCAGCAAATGTGCCAACAGACCTGGATGTTGACAAATTCCAAGCAATGGTTAACCACATCTCAGCACCACATTACCTCTCTTTTTCAGAAGAAGATGACAAATCATTGACACATCCACATAATCAACCCCTTCATATTGAAGTCCTAATCCATGAATACTATGTTAGACGTGTATTGATAGATGGAGGCGCAGGATTGAATATTTGTACCCTTAATCTAATCAGGAAACTAGGTCTCTCAGAACAAACCATTGATTCTAGAAGCAAAATCAATATCAAAGCTTATGATGAGGAAGAAATATCCTCTAAAGGTCTTATTGTTTTACCCATCAGAATTGGACCTGTCAAAAGGAATTTTGTATGTCAAGTTCTGGATCTACCCTTGACTTACAACATACTGTTAGGGAGGCCTTGGATCCATGAAATGCAAGCTGTACCATCTACTTACCACCAGCATATCAAATTCCCACACAATGGGGTAGAGGTAAAAATTCCTACTGATGCTAGCTATATGTGCTACAATGTTAAAGTAGTTAGCATGGTCTCGCATAAAAAGGAGGTTCCAAAAGAAATTATACCTGAGACTACCAAAGACATGGTTATGAAATTTTTTGTCAAAACCTTGAAACTTGAAGAAACAGGTATGGGAGAGTACAAGCTAAACATGACCCCGTCATTAACAGAAATTCCAGTGTCACCAAGATCCTATGGAAAACCTTCCTCCTTATTCACACCTACTGCATCTCGAACACCTGAAATCCATAAAGCAACTGGAATGGTTAAGGCATCCACCTCTTCTTTATATAATACAGAAGAACAGATAGTCTTGGCCTGGCTTTACAAAGGAGAACCAAAGGAAGCTAAGGTAAAACATGTAGAAATTGTTAGAAAGATTGTGGGGGGGGGGGGGGTGAATCATTGTCTATCTATTAATTATAATTCAGAAACTTTAAACTTGAATCAAATAGATAACAAATGAAGCACAACACATAACACAAGATATGACTATGAGGAAACCTTGATCTGAGGAAAACCCCGGTGGGAATTAGTACCCACAAATGATTGTACTAGTATAATGAACCTGTTAAAGTTCCTTTGCCCTGTTAGGAGAAATCTTTACAATTCAAGTACAATGACCCTGTTAGGAGTCTTTACAAAAACCTTGTTAGAGGTGGTTGGCTCACTACCATAGCTCACTGCTCAATAAGATGAAGGCTACAACCTTCTGATAACTGATATACACTATATAAAAAATGAACTATTGTAATGACACTATTGTCTGATCAGTTGCATTTACGCGATGATGCTTAAATATTTTGTAGACTTATACTTCATACTAACTTTCTCATATTGATCTTCTAAAAATATTCTCTGCTTCTTTTTTCATTGACACATAAATACAAAAGTGCATGTCTAATATATATACATGCTTGAATAGATGCGACTGAAAACAAGACCTTAGTCGACCCTAAAATAATATACACAATGCTTCCAAACAAATTGGCTTAAGTGTGTTTACAATAATGTTTAAGACATATTTACAAACTTATTACAATAGGCGCATAGCCTTTACAAAACAAAATATTATACACTAATCCACAAACTGAGGTCGGCTCCATACTCTATTTTATGAACTGTTAGTGCACTTAATCTTCCTGTAATTTCTTCGTAATGTCATTTTGTACCATGTGTGTATAGGGTAAGCTAAACAACATATCATAGAGCTTAAGTATAAATGTACATATCTTGACTCGATCGTACACACGTGCGTTGGTGCTCTGATCAACTGAATAACTTTGTATTGTTCTGTTTTCTGTACTTAGTCAATTTTTCTCTTCAAAGTTTATTGTCAAAACTTCATATGACTTTTTTGCCATAATGAAAACACAAAATAAGTCATATACACTCAGATTTTCAACTTTCCAACAATCTCCCCCTTTGTCATTAATGGAAACAAAGGAATGTGGCCAAGTTGTTTCAAACTTTGACTTAACAAAAAAAACTGTATATTATAACTTTGGCTATATAATATACTCCTTATATACATACATACATTACTCCCCCTTTGACATTAATGACAAAGGTGTCAAAATTGTAAGTCTCTGGGTACTTACTCCAAGTATACATCTGGATAAGCAATATGAAGATTCTTGATCTCTTGCTTCCAGAATGCCTTCAGTGCATCAACTATCTGAAGATGGGCGCATAAGGCATATGTAAGATTATCCATCTCTGTTAGATCCATGTAGAGTCCTTGATCATTGGTGGAAATGGTTGCATCTATCTATTTGATGTTCTCATTCAAAACAACTAAGGAGGGTGCTAGTACATTTCTCAGTTGGGTCTGCCTGATCCTTATCTTACTGATCTCCATCTTAGCTTTTTTAAATCTTGTCTATCTTCCCTTGATAGATATTGTTGTAGATATTGATGTCTTGGGATGATGTTTCAACTGATTGCCTTATGTTATCAACCAAGATATCTTCCTCCTCAATCTTCTTGATGTGTTCAGAAGCGAGTTTGCATCTGTCCATGCAATTTGCTATTACTTTCCTGCCTTTTGATGCCAACTCTTTTAGGATAGTCTGACCAATATTCAATGAATTGAGATCTAAAGAGAAGTTCTTTACCAATTCATCCAATCTTTCCTTTTTGTAATTTTCTTCTGCAGTTCTAGTAGCTGAGTCTACTAAACTTGTGAAGTGTGCTTTGAAGCTTATTAAGATGCTATCAAAATCATCAACTGACTGAATTTTAGCCACTTTCTTATGTGCAAGCACTAAGTCATTGAAGATGTTCACTGACTCCAGAAAGAGAGGATTTCTAATAACTTGTTTCTCTTTGGATTTCTCCATGGCTAAGATGCTGGTCTTGATCAAATATTTTTCTCGCCATGCATCTAGGCTTGTTGATTAAGGAGTTAAACTTGGCAACAATGAAGTTGATGGTTGAATAGATGGAGTGAATATAGAATTCTGACTAGTATCCATACATTCACTTTTTATTGGGATATCCATAATAGGTGGTTCATTAGATTTATTTTCTTCCTCATTATTCAAATCTGTTGAATCTTTAGGAGGAGCTTCATCAATCCAATACAAATCATCGTGTATTCTACTAAGTAAAATTTTGACCCATTCTGGTTCATAGAACTCATGTGCATTTGAATACTCAAAGATAGGGTTATTAGTGAGATGTGCATATTCATCCTTGAATGAATAATCTAGTTTCATCATTGATTCCATAAGAGTTTCTATGCTATTATCCCCAATAGTTTCCTTCTTACAATAGATATATGTGCGAATGTCCTCTACATGCACGACTCCTAGTGGAGTCTTGGAGAATGCCCCTTCTACATCATCTAGTACAGACTTCAATGGATGCTTTTTAAACACATATCTCTTCTTCTCAGAGATGTCAAACACTGTAGGAGTGGCCATATCTTACTTGATACTTGCTTAAGTAGGGTTTCTATTAATTTTGAAATGACGCGTCTGCTAGGGTTCTGCTTCAACTTTGATTCTCCTTGCTAACCAACCAATGGTTATCTGTCGATGCTTTGATGCTAAGATCTCCTATGCTCTCTAAATGCTCAATCACCAATGCAAAAGTGAAGATAAGAGATCTCTTTACTAACTTATATAAAAGCTATTGCATTTAATGCTTGTTGCCGTAGAGAAGTTTACATTGAGAGTTTCAATCTTTGCTTCTGTCACTATTCAAGCTATGTGTCCATGCATACTTCCCCAATTCATCATCAAATACATGAATCCATAGGTGCATACTCAAAGGTGAGTATACCATCCACAAAGGGGTTCATAGCTAGAATATCTCCCCCTAAGACCATGAAGGTCACCTAACTAGAAGTAGAAGGTGCATCCAATATGGATGCATCTACTACCTTGTTCTCATCATTATCTTTCTTTAATTCAACCCATATTTTAAATGAATCTTCTGTAGCTTTTACAAACTTGACTTCACCAGATTCTTCAAATAATGATCCTTTAGGCTTCTCTTGTTTTTGAGTTCTGGATCTACAGAACCTTGAGATGTGTCCAGCTTTGCCACACGAGCGACAAATTATTGGAGGTCTATTGACATTTTTTATCATGCTGCACTGCTTGGCTATGTATCCATTATAATTACATATCTAACATGTAATGTTCTGATAGTTTCTCTGAGGTTGATTTCTCTGATTATGTTGATTCAGATTTATTTGATTCTGTTGTGACTTATTTCTTTGACTTGTTCTGCAATGAATAACCCTGTGACCAAATTTATTATAGGAGTAACAATAGCCATTGAAAGGTCTTACCTCTTTACATTCTCTTGCCAAATTTCCATTCTTGTTACATACATAAAAAGTTCTATTAACTTGCTTGAGTGCATCTTTAGGTGGTTCTATTTTAGCCTCTGCAGGATGCTCAGTTTTCTTTTCTTCAGTAGATATCTCTTGTGCTTTCTTTCTTTCTTGCATTGAATTGATTTCAATTTGAGCTACACTGTGTCCAACACTAGTAGTATCAACTTTTAGCTTCTGTACATAAAGTTGTGATTGAATTAGATCAGAACTTCTGTGTAGTTTATCAATCTTATCTTTTGCCTCTGTTAATTTAGAATCTATCTTTTTCTTGATGTTTTCCAACTCCAAGAATTTCATGTTTTCTTGCATAAGTTCATCATCTAATTGTTTACTCTCTTTGGTCTTTTCTTCAATATCTGGTAGGCTATATGTAAGTTGTTCATGATGACATTATTTTTCCATTTAGTATACTCAGTAAAAAACATTGACAAAGCATTACTGGTAGACATCAAGAATTACCAACGAACCACAGGAAGTACCGGTGAAATGCAAGCATACTTGACAGAACAAATTTTTTGAGAAAAATGCTAAGTATAAAAGTGACAAGCATTACCAGTGACCACAAGCATCACCGGTGACCACAAGCATCATCGATGACCACAAGCATTACCGGTGACATAGTTTTCAGAACTAACCTGACAGAAATAGAATAGGCATACCCGATGACAAGTTCAAGAAAGGAACACCAACGACCAAGTAAACCGACCATCAGAACTGACAGATAGATAAAGAACCCACAAATTGTGGATCTGATTTTTACATGACGGATAAAGAAATGTAATTCTATTTATAGATTTTTATTTTGTTTTAAATTATAATTTGATGGTCATGCAAGCTTTATGTAAATGCTTTAAAGCATCCTAATGGATCTAAAGCATATCTAACTAAAGATCAAGGTCAAGTTGTAAACCTTGGATCTAGAGATAACGTGCGATGCATGAATCAAGAATTGAACCTAAACTAGTATAAATATATGTTCATACTCAATTGTGAGTGCATGAATTATTTATTATTGATAGCCACGAAGAGCATCTAAGGAGCAGAAGGCAGAATTCATGCAAAGATAAAAAATAGAGTACATCAGTTATCAAGAACACACAGAGGCTACCGACGAGCAGACAAAGGTATTATTAAATCATGGAAAGATAATTACTAATATTTATGAAGCTTTATAGGATCTGTTATTAGAAATTAAAGATTGCATTTATCATCAGATCAAAGACTTATGTAGTTTCATTCTAACAAGTGCATCACATCTAAAATCCTTTTGTAGAAGGTGGACATAACCGTTCTTTCCAAATCTCATAACAGAGTGCACACTTAACAATGTTACTAAAGCTTCAAATGAAGTAGATCTTAACAGGTCTCCACTGTAATACTCCTAACAGGGTAGGTCATCAGAAGTGACCAATTGTAAGCCTTAACCGGCCCCTTCTTATCTACAGATAGTGAATTTTTGTGGGTAACAATCCCCACCGCAGTTTTTACTTCCTTAACAGGAGTTTTCTGTGATATCATATCTTGTGTCATGTGTTATCTATTTTCATGAATGTTTCTGTTATGGCTACATAATAAAAAGAATGTATGATATGATTACATATGCATAAAGAAAGATAACAGTTAGATAAGATAAATTACAAATTGATGACTAAGGTTAATGGGCTAACCAAGAAAAGTTATAGAGGTACTGATTCACCCCTCCCCTCTCTATACATCATCTTAATATAGTTCCAACAATTGGTATCAGAGCTAAGTCTCTCTCTTGAAAAGCTTAAAGACTTGAGAGAAAAGATCAGAGCAATGCACAAGTTCAGACTGGACATGACTATTGAGAATGAGCAGCTACAAATGCAAATAAACTATGAGCAGTATAAGGAGGTGAAAATAAAACTGAGACAACTTCTTGATGAAAGAAATATTATGGAAACTGGGCTGAATGAGAAAGACTACAAAGAAATGGAAATACAAGAGTAATTTGAAACAACAAAATCATCATTGAGCAAAACTTCAGACACATCAGTTGAAGAAATTACAAGTATGAAAGAGATCAATCTACATCTGACAGATCAAATCAAGATGCTGCAAATTGGTCAGGAAATTCAAATGGTAAAAATGATTGATGTCATGAATGATGCAAGAAAGGCTGAAAATGAAAGAACACTAGCCATTGATGATAGGAGGAAAATTATAGAGAAACTACAAGAGAAAGAATCAGAAATTGTAAGACTCACTAAGCATCACCACGAGGTTACCAACCAGATTATTCTTATGAGTCAAGAAGCAAATAGATTAAATACAAAACTCATTGAAAGAATACAGATCATAGGTGAGCTAAGAGAAGAGAAGGAGAAATTGAAGCATGAAATCAAAGTCCAGAATCAACACAATGAATTGATCAAAAAGGTTGAGGATAGAAACAAAAGGATGGATGATTTTCTTAATGGACAAAGAAGAGTCAACAACGTCACAGGATTAGGGTACAATGAGAATGGTGAATCCTCAAATCAACTAGATCTAAGGAATAATTTCAGTACCCCAAGATCCAAGAAGCTGTCATGCAATCACTATGGAAAACCAGGCCACACCTCAAACATCTGCAGAAGCAAAATGAAAGGTATTTCTCAAGCACAATCTACCTTTATTGGTAATTGTTATAATTGTCAAAAGAAAGGACACAAGGCACATGTGTGCAGATCCAAAGAGAAAAACTTACATGGACAAGTACTGTCCTACATGCAAGATGAATGGGCATACACATAAGGAATGCTGGGAAAAGAATAACAAGGCATGGAATCCAAAGGGGAATGATAAAAGATACAAACCAGCAAGAGTAGGTAAGTCATATGTTTGGGACTATAACACATGGGTAAATTGCACAGCATGTGGAAGATATGGTCATATTGCTGCCAACTGTATGAGAAAGTGGACCGAAAGGTCAAGAGGATGGTCCAATCTAGGTATGGCATGTTTACATTGTCATAAGGTTGGACATGTGATAAAAGATTACAAAGACCGACTGACAGACACAAATACAAATCCCAATGGAAATACCATTGATGACATCAAAAGAATGAGAAATAAGATGTGGGTAAAATCCACAAACACTGAAGGTGCTGGAACAAGCAACACAAATGGTGACACCCCATCCACTAGATCTAGTGACATCAATACATCTAACTAGATTTCACAAGTATGGAACTGCATTATGACAAGTTTTACTATGCATCGGTTCTATTATACATAGTTCATATTGTAATATTAGCATGAATAAAGATGAAATACAATGTTATGTACTAAACTGTTGAAAAGAAACCATCGGTTACTGGGCACAATATGCATCAATGAACACACACAAAAAATTTAGCCTCACTTACAGGAATGTATTAGTCATTACACAAGCTAAGTGTTAATTGACGAATATTGATAAACACTGAATCACAAAAGCTGTCATCGCAATATCACCGATGAGCATCAGTGAAGTCTCCAAAACCGCTAGCAGCCCCGATCCTTTGCATAGACACCGACGATCTTATGAATGTCTTTACCGACAAAAGCAGTCTTCATAAACTGACGAGTTGGTAAGCATTTATGACAACTTAGGGCACAAAAAGGTATAAAAGCCTAACGGGTAAGCTCATTTTTGCACCCGCAATTTTTGAGTAGAGCAGAGCGATTTAAGTGCAATTTGAGAAGAAACCTAGCAGAAGTCAATCACTAAGCATTCAGATTCAAAGGCAATCATAGACATTCAGTAAGTTAATCCACTCACCGATAGCACTTTTTTGATTTACAGAAAGCCCTAAATTTCAAATACGATGGCATCAACTTCTAGGGTAGAGAAAATCAAGGTGACAAGAAGAAACCTTTCAAACTTGTCAATAGAGGAGCGTGTGCTAAACCTAAGTATAAACTACACCCTGAAATAGCTTCCCAACCCAACGATTCCAGAGCATTCTCCTGAATCCCACCTAGGGTTTTTCTAGTAGAGGATGTTAGGTCCTACATTCAGTGCAAGATCTCAGAGATAGGAGATCTAGACCTTAACAATGCCTATAGGGTAGTTTGTGATGATGTTGGAAAGCTCAAAAAAGATCATAAACACTTGGAAGTTAAGGGACTGACAAATAAACTGCATTTTTCCAAGGTTTTCAAAACAGAGTGGATCAAAATTGTTCTAAGCAGAATCCACGACAACGCTCTATGGCTGAACAAACCTAAGCCTATAACAAAGGATGTTATACACGCTGTGACTGGTTATCCAACAACCGACAAACCTCAGGCTCACAAACATCCATCTCTTACAGAAGTGGAAAGGTTAACCGGTGCCAAATTAGACAAGAGGGCACTAAATGTAAACACCATAACTAACACAGAGCTGAAATTTGGAGTAGATGTGGTTGGATACAAGATATTCCAGGCAAGCAGAATGAACAACATTTCAAGCACTAACATTAGCACAACATATAAGATAATCAAACATGGGAAGAAGATGGATCTAGCAGAGATCCTATTACATCAATTTGAGGAGAACATGTGCACAATAAGGTCTTCAAGGACAAACACATGTAAGTTTGGTTCCCTAATAATGTGTATATTCTTTTACTTCG
>MU228246.1:3531369-3548025 GCA_018584345.1 Thuja plicata
TGGGATATAGTAGAACAAAATAAGATTGAAGATGCACTTATTGCTAAGATGTGCAAACACTATTATGTCCCACTGCACTTCACTTCACAAGATGTTCCACAAGAACTTTTGGATAAGATATCCTCTCGATTCAGTTTTGCACTCCATGAGGAGAAGAGGGTAAGAGAAACAATACTAGTCTCTCTTAGGCCTCCTGAATCAACAAAATAGGAAATCAATGAAGTCATGGAGAAATATACAAAGAAATTCTCACCAAAAATGAGAGCTTACAAATTTCTTCAAGAGAAAATTATAGAGCTAGAAGAAGACACTCATCAAATATGGAGTGGAATACTAAAACCTGATGAGGAAAGTAGTCCTGAAAAGGAACCTATGAACATAATAGGTAACTCAACAGTTGATTTGGAGAGTGAAGAGATACAGATCACAGGCTAAAAACAAACAGATATTATAGATGAAGATTGGTCAAAGGATGGCAAAGATGATCAAGTACCTGAAAGCCCCATCCACATTAACTTGGAGGATGAAGAAGTTACCAAAGAGGAACTTTCAATAAAGGGTAACTTAGATGTTGATATGAATGATGATTCATGGTTAGACAATATTGTCGACACCATTACAGGAAAAGACCTTGCAGCAGAGCTTCAAAAAGATGAAGACATCAAAGCTACTAAGGGTAATACCGACGAACAAGACATAGCTATTGACACTGGAACTGTCAATACGCTGAAAAATATGAATAAGTTAATAGATGCTATTGATATACAGTTAAGACAAGATAAATCATCTAAGAAAGATGATGACATACCCAAGGATATGGGTACAGATGAAAAACAAGGTGCATCCAATACTCCTAAGGATACAGACACTGAAATGAAGGATGCAACCGATGAGCAGTAGGATGTATCAAAAGAATAAAGCAAAGAGGTAGATAAAACAATTAATGATACATTAAGAAAGGTTGAAGCGCAAGATAAGAGTGGGGAAGTCAAGAAAAATGAGGACTTAAAGCTGAAAGAAGATTCATTTTCTAATACACCTAAGGTACGTGAGGAGACATCTTCACCAAACTGGCTGGTGAACATAGAATAGATACAAAAGGATGCCTTATCCTCTTGACACTCACCAACTAAATCAACCTAGTCTTAAGCCTTACAAATGGTGGTACATCAATTTTCCACCTAGCCAAAGAAGAAGGATATATTGGTTGTGACACTTGATGAAGTCATTGAAGTTCTAAACTGGGACATTACCACATTGGACAGTGACAAAATTCAAGAGTTGGAGTGCTCTGTCAGAGGAAAGCCATACAAAAGAAGATGATACAAGAACATAGGGAAAACATGGAACTTGAAAAAGCTAAAGAAATACTCCAACAACTAGTTCCTAGAGTGAAACTTGAAGAAAATGCTTTAGTAAAGGAACACATTACTGTTATCATCGATGCTATAACAGAGCAAGGTATAGAGGTAGATCAAGAAATGGAAGAGCAAGCAGAAAAGAAATATCAATTCAAGCTAATTGATAAAATCAGCCAAGAAGTGGCATTGAACAAGGTAAAGATCTCAGAACTCAATGATGAATTAGAGCTGATGATTGCTGAAGCAATCACCTTAGTTCAGAAGATGTGCACACTTGAGAAATTTGGAAAAGAAAATAGTGACAAACTAGCAGAAATTGATTCAAATGTCACAAAGAGTGCACAAAGCCTAACCTCTCATGTCAAAAACATAAAGGCACATCATGACACAGTCATAGAGGCAAATAGGCTAAGGAAAGAAATATGGGATGCTGAGACAGAATTCAGAGGTGAGATCACAGAACTTCAGGCACACATTCTACCAAATCTTACTATTCTGCAGCAACATATTTCAGAAGCAAGAAATCTGATAGCAACCCCTGAGATGTCTGTAGTAGACAACATCTATGATATACATGTATGGATTTCACTAGAGCACATAGATCTATAAATTTTGAAGGAGAAATGGGAAAATTTGATGGAGGAAATCAAGTCCTCACATTCCCGCCTTTTTGAAAAGCTGTAAGTACCTTTGCCTTTAGAATAAAAAAAGGAGGAAAGGAAATGTATATGGTTATGTACTTGTTATGTACAATACATATATCAATTGAAAAAGAGGAAAATAAAAATAAAGGATATGTATATATACTTACACTTACAGGCATATACATAGGGGGAGTCATTCAAATGACTAAGGAAGAAGTGTACATAGGTGTACATACTAATACACTAAGTATGTTGCACATATCATGTTTTTGATACTAATGTCAAAGGGGGAGATTGATGACATTATTTTTCCATTTAGTATACTCAGTGAAAAACATTGACAAAGCATTACTGGCAGACAACAAGCATTACCGGTGAACCACAGGTAGCACCGATGAAATGCAAACATACTCGACAGAACAAAGATTTTGAGAAAAATGCTAAGTATAAAAGTGACAAGCATCACCGGCGACCACAAGCATCACCAGCGACCACAAGCATTACTAGCGACACAGTTTTCAGAACTAACCTGATAGAAATAGAAAAGGCATACCTGATGACAAGTTCAAGAAAGGAACACTGAAAACCAAGAAAATTGACCATCAAAACCGACAGACAGATAAAGAACCCGCAAATTGTGGATCTAATTTTTACACGAAAGATAAAGCAATGTAATTCTATTTATAGAGTTTTATTTTGTTTTAAATTATAATTTGATGGTCATGCAAGCTTTATGTAAATTCTTTAAAGCATCCTAATGGATCTAAAGCATATCTAACTAAAGATCAAGGTCAAGTTGTAAACCTTGGATCTGGAGTTAACGTGCGATGCATGAATCAAGAATTGAACCTAAACTAGTATAAATAGATGTTCATACTCAATTGTGAGTACATGAATTATTTATTATTGATAGCCATGAAGAGCATCTAAGGAGCAAAAGGCAGAATTCATGCAAAGATCAGAAACAAAGTACATCAGTTATCAAGAACACACAGAGGCTACCGACAAGCAGACAAAGGTATTATTAAATCATGGAAAGATGATTACTAATATGTATGAAGCTTTATAGGATCTGTTATCAGCAATTGAAGATTGAATTTATCATTAGATCAAAGACTTATGTAGTTTCATTCTATCAAGTGCATCACATCTAAAATCCTTTTGTAGAAGGTGGACTTAACCGTTCTTTCCAAATCTCTTAACAGAGTGCACACTTAACATTGTTGCTAAAGCTTCAAATGAAGTAGATCTTAACATGTCTCCACTGTAATACTCCTAATAGGGTAGGTCATCAGAAGTGACCAATTGTAAGCCTTAGCCGACCCCTTCTTATTTGCAGATAGTGAAGTTTTGTGGGTAACAATCCCCACCGCAGTTTTTACTTCCTTATCAGGAGTTTTTTGCGATATCATATATTGTGTCATGTGTTATCTATTTTCATGAATGTTTCTGTTATGGTTACATACTAAAAAGAATGTATGATATGATTACATATGCATAAAGAAAGATGAACAGTTAGATAAGATAAATTATAAACTGATGACTAAGGGTTAATGGGCTAACCAAGAAAAGTTTTAGAGGCACTAATTCACCCCTCCCCTCTCAGTACATCATCTCAATATAGTTCCAATAGTTCTTTCAGATCTTCAATATTATCTTTCAAAGACATCTTCTCTTCGTTCAACTTTTTGACCATTTTTCCCAAATCATTTGTGGAGCAATCTTTCAAATCTTTTCTTAACTTGATAAGCATTTGAGAGCCATCAACCTTTAGTTTTAGTTCTTCATTTTGTTTTTTAGATCTGTCGAGATCCTCAAGGGCTTCTTCAAGATTATTTTTTAGATGTTTTACTTCTGCTGAATCCATGATCTCCTCAAGTGGTTAAACTTTCCTTTAGAGGACCAGAGCTCTGATACCAATTGTTAGAAACACTGAGAGGGGGGATCAATGTTTGTCTATTAAATATAATTCAAAAACTTTAAACTTGAATCAAATAGATAAAAAATGAAGCACAACACATAACACAAGATATGATTATGGGGAAACCTTGATCAGAGAAAAACCCCGACGGGAATTAGTACCCACAAATGATTTTACTAGTATAATAAACCTGATAAAGTTCCCTTTCCCTGTTAGGAGCAGTCTTTACAATTCAAGTACAATGACCCTATTAGGAGTCTTTACAAAAACCCTGTTAGAGGTGGTTGGCTCACTGCCAGATCTCACTACTCAATAAGATGAAGGCTACAACCTTTAGATAACTGATATACACTATATCAAAAATGAACTACTGTAATGACACTGTTGTCTGATCAGTTCCATTTACGTGTTGATGCTTAAATCTCTTGTAGACTTCTACTTCATACTAAATTTCTCATATTGATCTTCTAAAAATTTTTTGTGCTTCTTTTTTCATCGACACACAAATACAAAAGTGCATTTCTAATATATATACATGCCTGAATAGACACGACTGAAAACAAGACCTTAGTCGACCCTAAAACAATATACACAACACTTCCAAAAAAATTGGCTTAAGCATGTTTACAATAATGCTTAAGACATATTTACAAACTTATTACAATAGGCACATAGCCTTTACAAAACAAAATATTATGCGCTAATCCAGAAACTGAGGTCGGTTCCATACTCTATTTTCTAAACTTTTAGTGCACTTAATCTTCCTGTAACTTCTCCGTACTCTCATTCTGTACCATGCGTGTATAGGGTAAGCTAAAAAAAATATCATAGAGCTTAAGTATGAACACACATATCTTGAATCAATCATACACACATGCGTTGGTGCTCTGATCAACTGAATAACTTTGTACTATTTTATTTTCTGTACTTAGTCAATTTTGCTCTTCAAAGTTTATTGTCAAAACTTCATATGGCTTTGTTGCCATAATGACAACACAAAATAAGTCATATACACTTATATTGTCAACTAGCATGGTTAAGGCATCTACATCTTCTTTAGATAACATAGAAAAATAGGCAGTCTTGGCCTGGCTTTACAAAGGAGAACCAAAGGAAGCTGAGGTAAAACGTGTAGAAATATCCCGAGAACAATATGGTAAAGGATACAACCTCCTCAAACAAATGGGATAGAAAGGGAAAGGACCTTTAGGTGACATAGGAAGAGGACTCATTGAACCTATGCACATGGAATTTAGAAATACCTGAGATAAAATAGGACTGTATTTTAATAAATGGACCTGACAAATCTGCTTCAAAAGATAGTCTGATCTCTGACAAAGGGAGTGATGAAACAGAAGAAACAGAACCAGAACAATGGTCCTATGAGAGGTTATTACATGTTGGTATGGAGAATCTTGAATATCAAGGAGAATGATATGTGCCAAGCTTTAAGACACCACAAGACACCCATATTCCTTTGTTACCACAAGCTTCTGTTCAAGAGGAAGAAGCTACCACAGAAGACGATCCAAAGGTACCATTGATAGAAATGGCTAATGAAGACACAACCCAAAAATAGGATTCACATCCTAACTGGGGGAAGTTAGTCACCATCACACATGTCCTTGATTTACCACACTTTGATCCATAGGTGGCTAATGGGGTACATTAGGTAAGTATTGTTGAATTCTTAAACAGGTCTGATGATGAAATAACTGACTCTCATGATTATGAGTGGGATGAGCTATCTGTTGCCACAAAGGACATTGAAATAGATGTGATTCACATGTTTGAAGCTCCATCAGCATCATGTGAGCATCCTAACACTACTCTTGATAGTATTTATACTTTTGAATCATAAGAGGTATTCCTTCCCCCAATCATTGATGAAGAGACTGGTGTTCTCCTAGGTCTAGAAGAAATTCAGAGGTGACAAGCAAGAAGCCTCCTTCTACGCAGAGATGAAGATGAAAGTTACACTGACGAGTCACTAGATTTAGGTCCATATATTTCTAACATTGACCCTTTTAATGATGATCTAACCCTTATTGGTCTAAACATCAAATAAATTAACTTAATAAAACATGTCATGTCAATTAATATTCGTGATGCTAACGCGATGCTGCCCTTCCCAAAATCTGACTCCTTGTCTTTAATAAACCCAGATCTAATTGATTGGACTCATACAAATCCTAATCCTATCCTCGACTTCCCTAATGACTATACTTTGGATTCCTATCTGAATTCTTGTGAACCCTATCCTTCTTCCACCAATGCAAGGAGTGTGAACATGTCACAGGAGGATATCAAGTTTCTTAGTAAAAAATTGAAAAATAAAAAGAAGAAAAGAACTGATGGTGAAAACCACATTGTGGTAGTATCAAAATCTAAAATAGTAAAAACAAAAGATGTATCTGATGGTGAAAACCTCTTAGAGGCACCAAAGGATGAGATTCTTGATATTCTCCCTAAGAAATTTCAAGAAAGACCTTCAGTTTTGATAGAACCAACAGAACTAGTTAACTTGGGAATGGCTGAAGTTCCTCAAATTGTACACCTAGCACAATCTTTGTTAGAAGAAGAAAAGGTACAATTCACCGAGTTCCTGAAAGAGAAAAAGATCAACTTTGCATGGTCTTACACAGATATGCCTGAATTGGATCTTGAATTGATAATGCACCATTTTTCTATAGCTCCCGAGATCAAACCCGTAAAACAAAAACTAAGAAAGATGCATCCTCATGTTGCATTACTAGTAAAAGAAGAGCTAAAGAAATTATTGAAAGTTGGATTCATTAGAGTCAATGCTTACGAAGGATGGATTTCTAATGTGGTCCCAGTATCTAAATTAGATAAATCTACTAGGATCTATACAAACTTTAGAGACTTAAACAAGGCATGTCCTAAGGATGATTTTCCACTGCCTAATATTGATATGATCATAGACCTCACAATAGAATACCAAATGTACTCACTAATGGATGGTTTCTCAGGCTATAACCAAATTAAAATTTCTTCTAAAGATCAAGAGAAGACCGCATTTACATGCGCATGGGGCACCTTTTTCTGGGACGTCATGCCATTTGGGTTAAATAATATAGGTGCTACATATCAAAGAGAAATGACTACTATATTCTATGATATGATGCATAAAAACATGGAGGATTATGTGGATGGCAACTTGGCTAAATTAAAAGAAAGAAATACTCATATTGATGACTTAAGAAAGATATTGGACCGTATGGAGCAATTTCAACTCAGGCTCAATCCAAAGAAATGTGCCTTTGGGGTCCAATTAGGAAAGCTCCTAGGATTTATAGTCTCAGCAAAAGGGATTGAGGTAGACCCTGTGAAAGTCAAAGCTATACTAGAAATGACTCCTCCATGTAACATTAGTCAAATGAGGACATTACAAGGGAGACTCCAGTCAATCACGCGGTTCATGTCACAACTTGTGGATAGAGCACAACCCTTTACCAAACTGCTACATAAAGGTGTAACCTTCAAATGGGATGAACATTGTGAAGCCAACTTCAAAGAATTAAAGGAGTACCTGGCTACTCTTCCTATTCTTATATAACCCATTCATGGAAAGCCATTACTCCTATATATTTTAGCTATAGCCACATCATTAGGAGTATTGCTAGCACAAGAGGATGAAACTAAGAAAGAAAGAGCAATATACTACATCAGTAAAACACTAGTGGCCTATGAACTCAATTACAACATTATTGAGAAATCATGCTTACCAGTTGTCTTTGCATCACAAAAACTAAGACATTATATGCTATCAAATACAGTAAGGATCATTGCAAAGATAGATCCTTTGAAGTACCTCATGAGCAAAATAGCATTAACAGGACGTCTGGAAAAGTGGGTCCTGATTCTAAGCTTAATAAGAATCTAAGAATATGCAGACATAGGATCTCTCCTGGGAGCAACAAACCTGAAATGGCTACGCCAACCCTCTCTGCTACCACTAGCCACCTCTCCCATACCACCCATGGCTCCTCCTCCCCTGTCATATCCACCATCATCCCCATCATCTGGAGGAGGGCGCCTACCATCTTGTATACCTCCATTCCTCCCTCCATGTCTACCAATGCCCCTATCTCTCTTGGCTCCTCCTCAACCTCTAATTGGATGATCCTCCACAGGATCATAATCTACAGGGTCCTCTATACAAGGAATGGCCTCCTCTGAAACTGTGAACCATGGAAATGGATACTGAAGCATCTCTGCTGCATACCCATCCAAACAGCCTACATCTACAACATCATGTTGAAGATCCCAATCAACCTCAACCATATCTCTGATCTCTAAGTGCACAGTCTCATATCTCAACTGTGCGCCCCATAAAGGTGCCTCATCATAGATCCGTGCATAGACTGTCACATCCTGGCTCCCACCCTGTCATCGTCTGAACTGTCTCAAAACTCAGGTGTGTACAAACCGCTCTATGATGTATCTGGTCCTCCCAATCAGGTACCTAATCTGAAATAAAAATGGAACCTATCTAGCATTAGAGGTCCATTCCTCACACTCTAAATATGGCCGCCATACTACCTCTTTCATATCGTCAAAAAGATGTCGCCACTACTCTACCTTTCCCAGATGGGGCTACTAGATAAGACCTGCATACATATATACATACGGCTACTCAAGTGCGCGCTGCCTATCTACAATGGGTCATGTCATTGGGATGTGCTCCCAGGCCCAGATCTGAAGAATCAAGATTCCTATATACATGCTCTGAGTATAATGGTAAACAATCTCGTCGAGATGCTAATATATATGGGCTAGAATGCAGCTACCCCATGCAAATCTCCGTCTATAAATGACCATTTGCTCGAGCATATCCACCCATCCTACAAGGAACCCATGTTGTCCTCTGTTTGGCATCAAGATGCCACCAATCAAGCCTGCTAAATATATAGATAAATGATCATAGTGATCGCACATATAATCCCAGGAAATGCATCTCTGAGCAATAGTATCATCCTGGAAGAATCGATGTGCTACACCTATGGCAACGACAAAAGTTGCCTCAAATCATACCTCCTGACCCATAACTAAAATGTGAAGTATGAGCCACACATCCTTAGGTGTGAATTTCATCTCCCCGGTCAGGAGATGGAAGCTGTTGTGCTCTAAGTGCCATCTCTCAAAAAGAGCAGTCAACAACCCCCAATGTACCCATATGTCGGGTAAATCAATCAAAGATCATAGTCCTACACAGACCACTACGTCCCGCTCATCATTTGAAAGTAGTCTGGCTAAGGCAAGTACATGCCCTGGATATGTCCCTCAGAATGCAACTACCTCAAAATCAACCTATTTTACAAAGATGGCAATTAACAATGATAAATTAGTATTCTATCTATCACAAAAATATAGAAACCTACTCAACTAAGTGATTCAAGGTCCACAGAAAGAAGATAGTTCACAGATAGCAGAAATTATAAGTCTAAACCCCAGATGCGATCCTGGATATACAAGGTGCGATCTTTTTACTAAATGCAATCCTGGAAAATAGGATGCGATGGAGAATGCTGGATACGATCCTGGAAATCTTGGATGTGACCCCAAAAATGGGGTACGATCCTAAACAACAGGGTACGACATAACCCTAAATTCATCTTCTAAACTAAGCCAAAATGGGGCAAACATGATGCAATCTAGGAAATACTAGATGTGACATATAATTCCATCACAACAAGATGTGATATGGCAAAAACTAGATGCGACACAGTTTTGACAGGGTATGATCCAGAATCCCAGATTTGACCTAGAATTGAAAAGGCTATAAAAGCTGTAAAAATGCATGAAAATCAAAATTGCAAACTTCACAAGGTAGTTTTCTGAGTACTTACTAGTGGTGTGTAGTTGGTCGGGTTTTGATGTCGACGACTGAGCTCAAAATGATGTTTTTGCACAGGGACCACCATCTTCTCTGTAGAGCTCTCAAATTTACAATGGGTAAAAGTGAAAATGAATAGTAAAATGGTGATTTTTGAGTTATATATTGGTCTTTTGAGCTATTTAGGGGTTCCGAAACTCCTCCTAGGCAATTGAAACTCCAATTTTGTTATCTTTTTGATCAATTAGGATAGAAATTGAAGGTACCTTAGGCATTTTATGTAGTATAGTAACCTTTTTTTGATAGCTCCTGAAAATGCAGAATTGCTCCATATGTTCTGATATTCAGTTTTCCAAGTTCCATTTCATCCCAATTGCACATTTCATCAAAAATCTTGGTTTGACATCATTTTATCAGTCCCACCACTCACATTTTTATGTAATTAACTTCGTCCCTATGTGTTTACTCTTAACCCACCTTCTTTCCTCCACTTCTTCTAATCCCTTCTTTCTTGACCTAACTGTTTCATGTGAGTGATACATTCTTTCAACAGAGGGATGCTATTCTTCTTCCTTTGATTTTGTTCCTGAGGGGGCATGATCACACTATTATCAATCAAATTCTTTCTCAAAACAACATTAAAATGACTTAGTTATCAAACAACTAGGGGCATGACAGTTTCCTTGACTAAGTCAGAACTGTTGGATAGAAAGCTTTGGTTCTCATAAGCTAGATATCTTGTGTTCCCTCATTTTAAAAGATTCTTACTAAGATCCTAGTAGCTTCATATTGAGTTATGGACAACAACCAAGTTTGGAATCAATGTTATCAGTCTTTGGATGACAACCAAGTTCAGGATTGGTATCTTTAAGATCTTTTATTGACCTTTGTACGACAACCAAGTTCAAATTAAATTCTATCAGTTTAGTTCAATCAAGTGCGAGACTAATCTCATCAGACATTTCATTCCATCATGAGCAAAATTCTCAAAAATTTCTGAAGTCAACATCAAAAAATTTCTTTGAATCAATGCGTTGCTCGCACATCTATTCAAAGAGGGGAAAATGTAACCACCCTAATTTGGTCTGCTCTGACTATAGACCCTATTTTCCCTAAGTGTAATCATACCCCCAATTATGTCTAGACAACCCTTCAATTGACTGGGATAATTCATTCAAATCATATTTAATCTCCAATTTTATTAATCACCTTAGCCAATCAAAATTAAATCAATTCAATTCAAATCAATTCAAATCAAAGATGGCTAAGGTAATTAATTTAAAAAGAATTAAATAAATCCCTATTTTATCTAATCACTTGCAAAAAGCCTATCCCCTATCCTAAATTAATCTAATTAATTGGTTATAGTCCTAATTAATTATCAAAAGAAATCAAAGGCTTAAATAATTAATTTCCCTATTTTTGAATGAATATATTAAATATAATTCATTTCATTAATATTCCCTTTAACCCCTAAACCAACCTATCTCAACCACCTTAACCCTGGGTTCAAACTCATCCCAACCTATTCCCCTATGCTAAGCCTAATCCTAATCTTAATCCTATCCTAACCCACTTCCTAATGATGTCACATTCCTAAATTTATGATTAGGAACCCAACCCACTTGAGAAAGTCAATTTTCTCAAGCTTGACTAGTCCCTAAGTACACTTTCTCAAGCTTGGACTTACACCCCTCACCATGCCTCTTGATTGCTCTCATTAATAGAGATTCCTCAAGCCCATGCCTTATTAATGCCTTTTGCATTAATTCCTCTTACACCTCACTAATGCTTTTTACACCTCCATTAATGACCCTTGTCCCCCCCCCCCTCTCTCTCTCTCTCCTCATTTCTTCTTAAATAGAATGAGTTTTTGAGCTCAAATGGCCCTTAATTTTAGAATTGAAAGCATTGTTATGCTATTTAGATTACTTATAAATTCATATTGCATCTTAGATTTGATATTATGCTTTGTTATTATCATAATTTTTAGAGATAATATGCATGTATAGTGAGCATTTAGATTAGTTTTGATTCAAATCTTCCATTCTTAGGTTGTATATGTCACTGATTTGTGCATAGTCTGAGGGCAAGATTATGGAATTCTTCAAACTCCTCCTAGATAGGAAGCAATAGATCAGTTTTAGTGTTTAGCTTGAAACCCTTGCTTTTTATGCTTTTCTACTAATATAATGATCTATTGAAGTGTCATGTTGCAGATAACAGGTGCACTATTTAACACACACAATAGTGTGTTTGTAATCTTTAACAGGGTTGGCCCTTCACCAAGCTCACTTTAGAAGAGTGAAAATTTTGGGTTACTGGTCCCAAGTGGTTTTTCCCTTAATAGGGTTTCCATGATAAAAATCCATGTGTCAATGTGTCTATGAGTCATTACTTTAGTGTTTTCCATTTCACACAACTTAATTTGATTGATTGGTATACTCTAGATAATTTACTATCTATCGTTAAATTAACAGATTGCTTTTGGCAAACACACAGTAGAAGGTTTCACAAAGCATTCCAATCAGTAGTAAATTGATAAAAGTATTTGGAGGCATTCATCTTAAAGGACTGAAGATAACTAGAGATAAAATATTGTGGTACTAAGTTTTAAAGGTTGATTATTGGAATATTTTGTAGGCCACTGATTCACTTGGTATCAGAGCTTGTGTGCTTAGAAAGGGAGTTTAACAGCTCAAGAAAAAGATCACAAAATGAACAGACAAAATGTGCCCAAGTTTAATAAAGACAACTTTGCATCATCACAAAGAAGAATAAGACTCCACCTATCAGGTATTGGAAATGATATTGTTCAAAACTTAGATAATGAATATGTGCTTCCTACAGGACCTCATACTTTTGAGCAATCAAGATTCAAGCATGAGCATAACTGCATGATGATAGAACTTGCATCATCACTCTGTGATGTTGAGTTTGAAGATGTCAAAACCTGCACCTCTACAAAGAAAATGTGGGATAAGTTGAAGCTAGTACATGGAGGAGATGCTAATGTAATCAAAGAAAAGGATGAAAGCCTAAGACGGAGGTTTGATGACCTAAGGATGAAAGAACAAGAAAACATTACTTAGTATATTGTAGAATAAAAGTAGTCAATGTTATCTGAGGAGTTGGAGGTACACTTGAAGAGGAGATAGTGGTAAGTAAAATCTTAAGAATCTTATTTCCTATATATGCTATTAGAGTTTCTTCTATTCAAGAAATGAGAGCAGTTGAAAATAATACAATTACTCTAGATAGTCTGATTGGTAGACTAATATCATTTTAGATGAACAATTTTGATAATAGTGTCTTACCATATGTGGAATCTGCATTCAAATCTTCTTTAAAGATAAGTATTTCAAGTCATAGACATGCTATTAGAAATGATAGTGAAAGTGATAATGAAGAACAAGGACTTGATGAGATTGAAGCACTAATGGCAAGAAGATTGTAGAGAGGCAAAGGTAAGTTACCACTTGTATGTTTCAATTGTAAAGAGGTTAGACACTTTGCTGCAAGATGTCCAAATAGAAGAAAAGATAACAGAGGAAATGACAAATCATATGAGAAGAAGTTTGACATAGGTGGCAATAGGGATTACCGGAGCAACCGACAATATGAAAAGAGAGATACTTGAGACTACATGGATAAAGGGAAGAAAGAATGTTACCTAACTAAGAACAGAGCTGGTGACACTGACACCGAATCAGAAGAAGACATCAAAATGGTATTTGTAGCCATGAAGGATGATTCAGATGAAGATGAAGAGAGGTATGTAGAAACTACACTCATATATAAAGTTAGTAAAAATGATGTCTGGATCATATATAGTGGCTGCACTCACCATATGACCGGTGACAAACAAAATTTTGATACTTTTGAATACTATAATGGTTGTTCAGTAAGAATGGTTAATGATACACCTTGTCTAGTTGAAGGTAAAGGAACCATAATGTTGAATAACTTGATAAAATGTGAAAATGCTTACTGGGTTAAAGGACTGAATTACAATTTTTTAAGTGTTTCTCAGTTAAAAAATTTAGGACACAAAGTAGCATTTGAAAATAAGAAGGCAAAGATCTTCAATGAATCGGGAAGGTTAATTGGTACCGGTGAGAAGATAAAAGGTAACCTTTTCTATCTTGATGACATTAACACCACTTGTTTGATGGCTAGAAACAAACACATATGGTTGTGGCACAAAATATTGTGTCATGTGAACTTTGAAAACATGATAAAGATAAGCAACAAAAGGAATTTCAAAGGCTTACCGATGATGACTAAGCCCGAGCATATCATGTGTATGAATTGTCGCAAAGGTAAGATGACAAAGTCTATTTTCAAGAGTAAAACCCATACATCTACTGCAATTCTAGAATTAGTACATACAGATCTATGTGGACCAATGAGGACAAAGAGCTACTATGGAGATAGGTATTTTATTCTCTTTGTTGATGATTTTTCTAGAATGATGACAGTAATGTTTTTAAAAGATAAATCATAAGCATTTAAGATGTTTAAATGGTACAAAGCAATGGTAGAAAAAAAAAGTGAAAAGAAATTGAAATGCTTAAGGTCAGATAGAGGAGGGGAATTTACATCAGATGAATTCACTAACTATTGCAATGAGCATGGAATTAAAAGATAGACTTATGCGCCAAGGACACCACAACAAAATGGAATTGCTGAGAGCAGAAATAGATCAATTTTTGATTGTGCAAGAACATTGATGATTGAGAAAAGAATCACTCAAACTTTCTAAAGGGAAGATGTTAGTACTAGTGTCTACACATTAAATATAGTATAATTGAAGAAGGACACAAAGAAGACACCCTATGAGCTTTGGTATGGTCATACACCCAATGTAAGTTACTTCAGAATCTTTAGTAGTCAATGTTATATTTTGAAGGATGATAGAAATGGAACTTGACTACAAAAGTAAAGAAGGTATCTTCCTAGGGTACTCAACCAAAAGCAAGGCTTATAAATGTCTAAACAAGTCATCTAACAAAATCATTGAAAGTGCAAATGTGAAAATAGATGAATTTGCAGAAAATAATGATAAGGAAAGAAAAAAGGAACCAGAGGACTACAATAGGTTTGTTTATACAGAACCTGACATTCTACCCGAGAAACAATGTGTCGCTCCCAAGCATCAAAATATTGCACCCAAGAATCAGGCTGCAATTATCGACGATCAGGATAATCCTCAAAATGATGTTTCTAACAATGGAGATAAAAATGAAAGTTAAGAAGATAATCAGAATGATGAACACAGAGCTGAACTGAAACTTGCCAAGTATGTCAGAAGAAATCATGCACAAGATCAAATCATAGGAGACAAGAAGGCTAGAACAAGAACAAGAAGTAAGTCACTAAACACAAGATGTTTACTTTATGATTTTGAGCCTAAATATGTTTACAATGCACTTGAGAATGAAGAATGGGTCAGTGCTATGAATGAAGAAATAGAACAGATTGAGAAGAACAATACATGAAAACTAGTACCGAGACTAGATGACAAGAATGTCATTGGTACCAAATGGATATTCAGAAACAATCTAAATGAGAATGGAGAAGTCACTAGAAACAAAGCAAGATTAGTATGCAAGGGATATGCACAAGAAGAAGGTATTGACTATGGTGAAACCTTTGCACCCATTGCTAGACTCGAAGGAGTTAGAATCTTACTTGCTTATGCTGCATTTAAAGGATTCAAGGTATATCAGATGGATGTCAAATCTGCATTCCTAAATGGAATACTTGAAGAAGAGGCATACATTGAACAACCATAAAGGTTTGTTAATCCAGACAAGAGAAACATGGTATGTAGACTACATAAAGCATTGTATGAAATGAAACAAGCACCTAGAGCCTGGTATGAAAGAATTCACTCATATCTCATTAGCATAATTTTTTTTAGAACAAGTAAAATAGAAATATGTACTTAAAAGAAGATACCGATGGTAATATTCTGATTGATGAAATTTTTGTAGATGATATCATTTTTGGAGGGAATGAATTGTTATGCAAATCCTTTACTAACAAAATGAGAAAGGAATTTGAAATGCCTATGTTTGGGGAGATCAAATTCTTTCTTGCTATATAGATTTTTCAACAAGATGCAGGCATCTACATCACTCAGTCAAAGTACATAAAGGAAGTGCTGAAGATATTCAAGATGGAAGATTCCAAATCAGTTGGAACACCAATGGCTACTAGATGCAAGCTGACAAAAGAAGACAAAAAAAATAAGGTAAACCAAACCTTATATAGATCAATGATTGGAAAACTGATATATGTTGTTCACACCAGACCAGATATAGCACATGCAGTGGGGATAGTTGCAAGATTCTTTGCTAATCCCAAAGAATCACATATGACTACTGTGAAAAGTGTTGGAAAGTGACAATGCAAGCAATTGTTATTTTGTCATTGCTGTCAAACCTTAACTGGTGAGACTATTGTTATCTGTTTGAGTACCATATCTATTTTTGATGAAGAAGCTTTAACAAGAAGACCAAGTGAATGGTTGAGTTAAGACAAATAAAAGGGTACTTGATCAGTTGGCAATCTGACAAAGTAATTAGTTGTTTATCTTTCAAAGATAGTTTTTATGGTTGTTCTATGCCGAGCAGAGTTGCTTATGCCGAGCAAAGTTTCTTGTGCCGAGCAAAGTTGTTTGTGATGAGAAAAGTTGTTCAATGTCGAGCATCAGTGAAATTGCTAAGTGGAAACAATGATGTTGGCCGACTTACAGTAATTGGATTAATGATGAGATTTGAGATCTCTGGCTGACTTAGTTAATTTTATTGGGATATGTAATGTTAATTAAAGATTGATCCACGTCATTTAATGTATGGGTAA
>MU228246.1:3564718-3599569 GCA_018584345.1 Thuja plicata
TGTTTTGGATTTGGGGATTCAGAATCAAATTGCTCAGATAAATCCCCAATCTGAATATGGGATCCAATCTAATATTGCTCTGGTGAATTTACAATTTGATTAAAAATAGTAGATTTATCATGCTCTGTGTGTGGAGATCAAACCACCAAATTTTCATGACCCTCATTCTGAATACGAGTTTCAACCTGAAATTGCTCGGAAAGATTTACAGTATGATTATAAGTTGGAGAAGATTCAGTATGCTCTATGTGTGTAGATCGAAAAACCAAGTTTTCATGACTCTTCTCATATGGTATTCGTAATGTTTTGCATATGGGCATTCAAAATGATCTTGCTCAGACAAATCCTCAATCTGAATATGGGATTCAATCTCATTTTGCTCAGATGAATTTACAGCCAAATAATAATTTGGAGATTCAACTTGTTATGTGTGAGTAGATCGAACCACCAAATTTACAGGCTAAGATAATCAAGGAAACAATTCATTATTTGATGTATCTTTGAGGATATCTTTCGCATAATGATTGACTTCTCTGAGTAAACTGCGATTAATTGATTTTGTTCAATAGCATAGAAAGAATGAGGGGCATCCCTGTTAACAACTTCTTACACTGGGGACCGACTATCCTAGACTATCAAGACCTGTCTCGAAGACAGATAACTTCCAACAACTCGGAGATTGAAAACCTTATCGGAGCTGTCAGATGATACACCATTTGGATGCAAAATTATTTCCTCAGCGTTTTCAAATGACTTTGCTTTTGAAAAATTTTGATATGACAAAATAGTTTCAGGGAAGGGGCGAATATCTTCAAAGGATGATCCTTTAGTTTCCAGGTCCCCATGGTCCTTAACAAAGCATTTCTTAATTATTGGGCAATCTTAGCTAAAATGACCTATCAAATGGCAGATTGCACATACAGACTCCGGACTCTCCAGAATACTGATTGATTCCACACTCCAGACTTGGAGCGGATATTTTTAATGCCTGAGACCAGCCTCTAGTTAAAGAAAATATATCATTAAAAAAATAATAGAGTGAAATTACTACTTATATTACTTAATATAGCATGTCCAATGACTATAATTTGCTTAAGCTCTACAATAAATCCTCTTTTATTCCCACCACAGTATAGAAAAGATGAACAAACAGAAAAGCTATTAACTTATCGCAGAGATATCCTTGTTTTCTACCTAATATTAAAAGTGCCACAACAAATGCACATGTTTAGGAAGCATTGTAGTGTAATGAGATTTGATAGACAAAGTTTGTCCTTTCCTAGTGCAAGGATAGTCCATATTATATGAGCATCATATAATTTTGAAAAATATAAAAAAATAATAGACAACAATTGCCATATTTATTTTTAAAAACTAAAATATATTTATAATAATTAAATATATATGAATAAAATCTCTATTAGATTTGAAGATTTGTTGGTCTGAGATAAAAAAACAAACCTACATGGTCAAGGCTGTGAATGATTTGAATTGCTGGAAGCCTGTATGGAACAGTCAGCTCCTTCCGAAAGTTAATTTTTTCTGGTGGATGACGCTCCATGGAAAAATACTCACTATATACAATCTTAAAAGGCATGGATTCCAACGGGTCAAATGGTGTGTGATGTGCAAGAAAGAGGATTTCCCATCTCTTTATTCAATGCTCCTTTGCTAATGAAGTGTGGTCCAGAATTCTGGACATGTTTAGTCCATCTTGGGTTTTTTTGTAGGATCTGCAACAATTCATATGCAATTGGGAGTTTCCTTCTTCACATTCGTTGATTAGGAAACTTTGGAGAATCATCCCCCCATATCTGTTGGCAGATATGGAAGGAAAGGAATAACTGCATCTTCAGAGACACAAAGAGTGGTGGGGAGATTTTTTAAAAATTATTGAGAAACTGCTTATGGAGAACATTTCTGTCTGCAACTGGAGGACCCCAGCCAACCCCCCAGCTGTTATGGATTCCTTGGTGGCCAGGAGATGGGCACTGCCTAATTATTTTCATAGGCTTGACAACTCCAAGAGATTGAGGAGACTGGGGACCAAGTGGATGCCCCCCACCCTCTTGGTTAAAACTGAACTTTGATGGTGCGACCCGTAATGAGCTGGCTACGAGTGGTGGGATTATTAGGGATATGAAGGGTAGCATGGTGTTGGCTTATACACGCAACTTCAGATCTGCCTTTAGTAATGTTGTTGAGGCTCTAGCCCTGCTCTGGACCCTTAAATATGCTCTCTCCATGGGCCATGTTAGACTCATGGTGGAGGGAGACTCGAAGTTAGTTATTGAAACCTTAAAAGATACCATGATTGCAAGATGGAAAATAAGTAGTATCATCATTCACGCTCACCGCCTCTTAACCAGATTGGAGGACTCTGGGATCCACCATATATTTCAGGAGGGGAATGTTGTGGCTAAGTCTTTGGCTGTGGATAGGTTGGGGAGGGAGGGAATATGTTGTTGGAGGGACCTAACTCCTCTACCGGAGAATACCAAATCCCTAATTGGGAGAGAACAATATACCCCATTATGATGATGTGGTTTCTTATGCTGTAGTGTAGGATTGGTGTATTTTTCCATGATGAGAGAAAGGCGGGAGTTCACATTAGTTTGAGTTCAAATCATATGAAGGATAGCGTCAGAGTCAGGGCTAGGCGGGAGCCAAATCACCATAAAGCTTGGTTTAATGTGGAGTACCAAAGTATAAGTGTTAATAATGATAACACGGACGTCAAGAGCCTTTGCATTCTCAAGTCTTTTAAGGCCATAATTCACATCAAGGCTGATCTGTTATCCCAAATCACTGCCTTTATGAAGGAGTATCAGCAAATGATTACGGATTTCAAAGATCGGCAGCTGCAAGCTTTGTCACATGTATATCTCTGCTAGCACGGGTTTGTTTTGGAAAGTGGGACTGGCGATAATAATAAACGTTGTACTTGGGTTTCCTTGGCCATTACTCAACACAACAAAGGCAAGTTTTATAAAAATCAACGTCTCCTTCCTCTGTCTGCTTCCCATTTCAACACCCTAGAGAATTCTAAGACTGAATCTGAGATTGGGGGTGACATGGTTCGTGTTGAGCCTGATAAGATTGAGGATTTCATTTGCAACAATCCACGTGTGTGGATGACTCTTGACAAAGGTGGGTTCGTTCCCTATATGGACACCATGACTAGATTAGACGACTACCCAGTTCGTGAATAGTTGGGATGATAGGAGAGTGACTATGGGGGAATATCCTTCGAGATCAATGAGGAGGTTATTACGCAGTCCACGGGGCTTACCACTAAAGGCATGAAGTGGAAAAAGATGACTAAAGTTACGGATGAAACAAACCTTAAACGATTCTTCCAGAAGAACAAGGTGCCTATGAAAACTCATGGCAGCTATGAGAGGGAGGCACTGCCTAAACCCTCGGACCAGGTGTGTCTTTCTATTATGAAATACTTAACTCTTGAAGGAAGGTTTGGGGTGCTTTATTACTATCATTTTCCTCTGTTGAATCACTTCCACTATAGGGACCTTATCTCGTTACCCTTCTTCCTCCTCTACTCTCTGGAGGCTAATGTGGTGAAAATCAGAGAGTGTCGTGAGAAAAATAAAAAATACACTATCTTACACCAAGGTCTCATCCTAAGATTGTTCAATTTCTAATTGGCTCTCTGCAATCCTAGAGCCATCTTTGTCTAGGGCGTCCACACCTCGCCTAGCCAATTTCCTGAACCCGTGCCTAGCAAAAGGGAAAATCCAAAAAAACCCATGAGCCCTCATTCTTCCTCCACTTCCTTGACGACCTCCAAGTCTGGTCAGAAGAACAAAGGTGCCCTATCTTCTACTCCTGTCAGAGCTAAAAAGGCTAAGACAAAAACTTGCATAAACCTTGAGGAGTCTGATGTCGATTATGGTGACACTGCTCAGAGATCGCATAGGAATGCCGCCAAACCCAGAAAGAAGGAGAAGGTTGTGAGGGGGAATTACATTGAGGATGAGGAGGTAGATTCTAGCTTGGATGGTAAGGCTGACTCAGGGAGTGATATAGTGGGAAAGGAAACTAGCAAGGACCCGACCCATGTTTTTGAGAGTTTCAACATGGGTAATACTGGCCCTAAGGAAATGGGTTGGGCTAAGAATGCCTCTCCTACTACCATCTCCTCCCTGCATTGCAAAATGAAGGATAGGAATACTGAGACAATTGAGAAAGTGAGAGGGATGGGGACACGTGTACGGGATGTATTTCCATTGGTGAGGAAATTAAAAGGCTGCAGGAAGGGGTTAATGTGCTGAAGGATGGTTCTTCTGCGCTGGACAAAAGCTACAACAGGCTGGCAGATTTTGTTGTTAAGGTCATGCATTCCTTTGCGACCACCCTATGCCTCATGCAGTAGGTGAAGGAAAATGACGAGGGTAAAGCCGATGGGATGGTGAAGATGCAGTAGGTGAAGGAAAATGACGAGGGTAAAGCCAATGGGATGGTGAAGACGTTCCAGTTCCTTACTGATGATTGGAGCAGGTTACTCACGTCCCACCCCAATGAGAAATAGCTCGGATCCCTGGTGGGGTCATGTGATGGGCTGAGACGTTGGCTCCCATAATTGCTTTTTTTTTTTTCTGACACTAACTCTGATTTTAGCCCCCTGGACTTGTTTATTTCTAATGATACTTATGCTGGTACTGATAGTTGGTTAATATCCCTGCAGGCTCTTAGTACTGTGATAGTTAGTTCTCTTACTTACTATTGTAGTATGACTAATTTTCCTTTTACTCTGATGCTGGTGTTTGATGTTTTTGATGTTAAAAGAAGGGATAGGATGATCATGTGTTGTTACTGTGCTGGGGTTGCTTATCATGCTGTTCTTGTGCGGTAACTTCTACTTTTGAGGCCTTGCCTCCTGTTTCTTGGGTCAGCCCCCTGGTTTTGACTGCTTTAATATCAAAAACATCTCTATTAGAATTGGATAATTAGTATTCAGTAGAAAACAATATTAAAAATTAAATGCTAGCATCTTTAACTCTCCTTACAATTATGTTTAACCTTAGACCATAAAAAATCTAATATTCTATTCTATTTTGTTTCCATCTGAGATGGTGTTTAGAGAGGGTGAAATATATAAGATATATTGATTTCTTATAAAATTGAAGATTGAGTTGAAAGAAATTTGGCGAATAACTTAGCCTCATCCGCTCCCGATGAATTTTATTGCAAAAGATTAAAAAGAAAAGTCAAAAATATGAAAAAAAAGAAGAAATAAATGATTAAAAAGGGATAAAAATGAAGGCAATATATTAAGATTAAAAAAAGTACAAAGAAGATTTAAAAAAGAAAAGAAAAAGAAAATATTTAAAATAAATTAAAAAATATATATATGAGAAAATAAGGAAAAAAGGCGAAAAGGGATATGAAGAATAATATCTTATTCAAAACATGTTAATACAATAAATGACACAATTAAATCAAGAAATATTAATTGTACATATTTTATTTTTATATAAGTTTTGTCATTTTAGGTATATATATTAATTATAAAATATTTTTTTATGGTTTCTTGGTTTCTACACATTCAAATTATCTTGAGTAGGCTCTTAGCTAATGAAGAAATCATTAGATTTATATTCATTAGTTCGCACATTCATAGGTGGTTCAATAGTAACCCTACTGAGAAGAAATTGAGTGCTAGATTAAAGATTACTAAGAATAATTATGAGCATAACATTCTAACAATGGGTGTTGTGCTAAGAAGTATTAGAATCATGATTCCCACAAGTATTCTAACTTCTACCACATCACAACCCTCACAAAGAGGATTAGCCCTTGTTAGAAGGAAGGGGAGAGGTTGGTGGCACTCTTGCAATCATATAGGGTTGAATGATAAATGTAATAGTTTTGTAGCACCTTGCCATAAAAATTAACAATTTTTCACTAATTATTTTCCTTTCCTTTTCACAAATATTGTTGAGCATAATATCGATTACATAGACATGGATCCTCTAACAAACCGAGATAAACATCTACTTAATGTGATAGAACCTTTCCCTAAACAAGGAAAACCTAAACATAAACTTGAACCTAGTATTACCTTTATCCAATGTGATAACTCAATGCATGTAATTGATAGACCACTGTACATTACTGCTAGAATGAATAAAAAATTGATACATGGGTACTTATTGATCTATTATATATGATTAATATGGTTACGAAAGAATTTATTTACACATAGGATTTATATCAAGAAAATTATGATAAATCTAAAGTCTTGATAAAAGTGCATGATGATTTCACCTGTCCCACCATTGGCTCTATAACCCTTCAAATTTTAGTTAGACCTAAAAGATTAGATGTTCCTTTTACCATTATCCCTATCTTAGACCAATTTCATGTGAAGTTGCATAAACTTTGGCTCACATCCGTGAAAGTAGCTCCTTTTAGTCCATAGATATTTGAAATTCTCATTTTCATGGTGGGTTATGGCCCTTGTCAGCATATGGAAATTGTGTACTTCAACATCAACAATATTAATCCATTTGACCTCATGTGGATACCTTATTATAAATTTAAGAGAATAGTAGGGTTATTCTTTGGTAGCTATTTGAAACCTACTCTAACTACTACTTTTAAGGATCCTACAATGTGTATGAATACTATATAACTCTCCATGCCCCACAAATAAGGAGTGAGCCACATCCTAGACCAATAATCCTTCCCCTCCATATATTATCTAGTGTGTATGCTATGATTCCACCTCTGTCTTCGTATAAAAGAAAATAAGGAAAATCTTTAATACCTTATAGACCTCCTCCTATATCTTAATCTTTAGAGGTTCCTCCTCTTATTCTTATAAAAAAATTGAATTTGTAGTATAGAAAACCTGAACCTATATACATAATAATCAAACCATCAATAATGAAATGACAATGCAAGAGGAGAATATCAAAGATGTTGTCCTATGTCTCATGAGCTTTCTACAAGAATTGAGTCTCTCTCTAAGTAGTAGGATGTTGACCTTTTCCTCACTTCTTAAACCTCCTTTACATTCACCCACTCCTCAATATGATCCTTACCTTGCACAATCCATCCAAAATGTGTAGTTTTCATTTCAAATGGATTCTCCTACTTCTTTTGATGCACCACCTCTGACACCTCTTCTTGAACTATTTATCATTCAACTTTGCATATGTTATTTCTATTTTTAATGTTGAACTTTGACACTCTTTTACGAACTTAGTGCCTGATATCAAAGAGGTGAAGATTATTCTAATGGGGGCATTGGGCACCACCATGCTATCATGAACTAATCAAAGGGAAGGCACTGCAATTATTTTTTCTAATCAATTTTTATGTTTCATTTTGAACTAATGACTAAGGAGATTTAGAACTTGTTAGTGGTGTGTTTTACTTCCTGAACTGGATCAAAATCCCAACAAGCATAATTGATGTCATTTGAAGTAGTTCCACTAGTTCTCTAGAATTGATGTCATTTGAAGTAGTTCTACTAGTTCTCTAGAAATCCAATGCTAGAATGGGGGAGATTCGCTGACGTGGCTCCAAGTGTAATACCACATCATCTAGATGAAGATATTTATTGTCATCACTGATAATTTTATTATATACCAATACGAATCATGTAAATGTGAAGAGTCTTATGATTTTATTATTTGTAAATGTTTCAAAAAAAGAAAAGAGAACATTTATGTTTCAAGAAGCAGTTACAAAAGATGAAACAAAAAATTATTAGTAGGGGAGGATTCTTTAATATGAAATCAAAGTATGTTACGAGGGTGCAATTCCCGATCCTCCTTGTCCTTTGAGGCATGAGTGAGACTCGATCAAGAGCAGGCACTGTTATTTCAACTTTGTAAAGGGGAAAAAGAGTGTTTTCTATTCAATCATGATCTTTTGTACAAGGGTAGGGTAATTTGTGAGCTATTAGCATTCATAATAGAAAGGAAGGGATATGCGTTAAATCTTTAAGTTTAAATGTTATCTTTCTAATTGTAGATAATATTTGAGTTATCGCAATTATTCTTTGATTATTTCATGATTAGATTATGTGTATGTGTGTTGTGGAATATTTTACTTTCAAGTTATGCATATGTATGAATGAGAATTGCTAATCTTTCCATCAGTTTATCACTTATGTGTGTGCGGACGAATGATATTTGAGTCATTAGTTTCCATTTTGTTATTCCTAAATCTCTATCCACAATTTTTCCATGGTGATGGGTGGAAGTTAGCTTTCCTTTCCCACTTTCAAGTTAAAATCATACCCTAAAAAATTATAATTAAATCATAAGAGGGAGTTGTACCTCTAAAATTTGGAGGAAAATTTCTAATTCAATAGAAATTTCTCCAATTGTTAGTTTCTAATTTGTCTTTCATCTTTGGGCATAAAGAGTCATTTTCATGATCATTATGAAAAGACCAATTTGTTAACTAACACCTTCAAGGAGGTCCTCACAACCCCATTGGCCTCCAACAAGGTTGCCACAACCATTTTAGAGCCTAACCATTCATTCATAATGTCTTTATTTAAAAATTAAGTTATTTACAAAAAACCAAGATCTAAGAACTGAATCAAAAGTTATTGACATGTTTCCCCTTTGAAGAATACATTTTTTGAAGTTAGTATTAGTGATTATGACGCAAGAGCATCCTTGGGTCATTGGAAATTTGCGTCACCCAAAAATATTTCCTTTCAGTTTGTTCCCATTTTCTAGTTTTCTGTATTTTTAGTGGCATTCCTTTGTTTTGGATCATCTGCTATTACGAACATCAAGGTTGGTTCTAGACATCATGTTTAACTTATGTCTAGTTTTGTACCTCATTTGGATACTTCATTATGGAGACATTAAAGATTCATGGTTAGTTTTGTGCGTTCTTCGTGTTCTAACAGTCAGATGGAGTTTTTCAACCTCACGAAGCATTTTCCCAATTGGAGAAGCTTAGTGACACATATCCCAATGTTCCTAGATCTTTGGTCGATGTCTCTCTTGGCTCACACATTATTTCTACATCTATGAGATGAGATATTTTGATTTGGGTCATGACCTAAATTTCTACACATTACATTTTCTTAGTCTTGGAAAATGTAATTGATATGGCCAACATATGTGTTGTGAAGGCTCTATATATTGAGGCTTTTGATCTTTGATTAGAGGAGCATTGAGTAACTCTAGAGTAAGATAATTTCAAAAGGTTATCACTAGGGTTTAGATCTGAATTCTGTTGTAATCAGGCAGGTATGTTGAAAGTTTGTAATCTGCATGTTGTAGGCCAATGTGATGTAAATACTTGATTATGTGATAATGTAAAGATATGTTATAGAATCTTGATTGCCAATTCTTGTTTTTGAGTTGGTTTTTTCCACTGTGTTGAATCTTGCTGCATGGTTGGACCATATCCATTGGGGAATCTCCAGCCATGACTATGCCAAATGGTATCAGAGCAAGGATGATGTTAGTATCTTAGAAGATCAAGTTCCTAAGCTTGTGAATCCCTAGATATGTTTGTTGTGGGGTGGAAGAGTGTGGATCTATCTCATAATTGAAGAGGACTTGCACAAGGGGATCACATATGGTATTTTTCTAGTTGAGAAATTTGTTTTAGTTGTTGAAGGCATACCAAAGGTGAAATGATGACCGATTTGGAGGCAGGCTGCAAGTGTATCTGATAGATCACCGAGTTAGAGGCATTTAGCACCTTGTAATCAGATCCTCAAAGAAAAGGTATTTGCACTGAAGGATTGGAATAATGTCACCTAGAAGAATGAACCCTAGAAGGCTAGAACAAATGATGGAGGACTTCCAAAATGAGATGAGGAATGAGATTCAAAATACATTGACTGGATTGCAAAGGAATTCTAAGACTGAGGAGGAATATGAGGAAGCTACTAAAGATCTTGAGCTTGTAAATGTTGAGATCCCTATAGATAGAGAAATATTATTGAGGGCTATGACACAAGTAAGTAAAATTCATAGGATTGAGGTTTCTAATTTCTCTAGTTCATTACATCTCGAGGATTTGATAGATTGGATCTCTGAACTAAAAGATTATTTTTAACTTGAAGATATTAGAGATTCATAGAGGGTTAGGTTAGCACAAAATAATTTGAAGGGTAATGCTACCTTATGGTAGAAATAATTGTAGAAATATAGAGATGAACATGGTGAAATTAAAATCACTAGATGGAGAGTAATGGTTTCTAGATTGAAATATAAATTCATTCTTGAGGATTATGAATTGGAATTGTTCAAGAATTTGTAGACCTTGAAGCAGGACATGAGTGTGAAGGAATACACCAAGGAGTTATATAAGATGACAATAAAATTTGGACACCAAGAGATATCTAAGGAGACTAGATTTATTAATAGTTTAAGATTCAATATTCAGGATGAGACAAGTATGTTTAAGATTTCTATAGTGGAAGATGCTTAGCAGTATGCATTGAGGGAAGAAGATAAGTTAAAAACAAGATAGAGTAATCCTAGAGGAAAGGAGAAGAAAGAAAGTAACAATGGAAAACAAAAGCAGACCATTGAGGTAGATATTGATAAGAAGGAACTTAGGAGATCAAGTGGTAACAAGGAATTTAAAGGAACTTGTTTCAAATGTGGTGGCATATGAAATATATCTTTTCAATGTTATAAAGGATCTAGTAAAAGCTTGGGTAGACAAAATCTTGTGGCACATGAGGAGAAGGCTATTGATGATCTTGTGGAGAATGTGGAAGAACCTGAGATGGGAGAATCTCTTATTCTTAGGAGAATCATGTTGGGAAAGAAGGAAGCTAACCAATACAAAGGAGGAATTTGTTTATGACTGTTTTCAAATCAAGAGGTAAATGTTGTTAGGTTGGTGTGGATGGTGGTAGTACTAATAATTTGGTATCAGAAGAGATGATGCAAAAGCTTGGTTTGAAGAGGTTTAAAAATCCTTGTCCTTATGGGATAAGTAAGTTTTCAAATGATCATATGGTGGAGGTGCAAGAACAATGTTTGGTGAACTTCAGTATTGGGCCTTACATTGATGAGGTATTATGTGATATGGTATCTATGAGTGCTTTTCATGTTATATGGTGAATACCTTGGAAATTTTATAAGGGAGCTATCCATGATTTCATAAATAACTTGGTAACAATAGAGAAGGATGGGAATAAGTTTACTATGGTTCCCTTGAAGGAGGCAGAGGGGAGGAGTGAAAGGAACTTGGGTAATGTTTGGAAACGTAGAATACAAAAGTTGATCTGAAGAATAATCTTGGAAGAAGATGTGAGGACCAATTGGTATCAAATAAAAAGAAGGAAAAGGTATTGCGGTAGAAGGATTTGGATCATATGAAGTCTTGTAGCAGAGGTAAATCAGTTGTGAAAAAGAAAGGAGGTGGTGGTAATATTTCTTTACTACATGATGTTGATATGCAACAAGATAGAGAAAGTGAAGAACAAACTAAGAGGATGGATCTAATAGAAGTCCAGAGAAAGGATGGTGCAGGACACCTCCTGAAAGTCCTCTTTTCTTTCTTTCATGTTTTTAATAAGGTGAATCCTTGAGATCACCCTTGTGTGTGTAGTTGTGTGGGTCTTTGATGTAAGGTGAAGGACCTAGGGTGAAGTTATAAACCTAGGTTCCTGAAACCAGAGTTAGACCATGTTTGTTTAAAGTCTTTAAAGTTTTGTTAGAAGTCATGTTTTAAGTCCTTAGGTAGGTTCTTGTCTTATTTTGACCCTCTCCCACATCCTTGGGGTCGATGAACTTAACATTCTCCAAAAATAGCAACTTTCCTTCATGATTGCCAAAAGTTGTCTTTTTGCAAAGTTGCATGAGCAACTTTTACAAAATGTTGCTCTAGAATGAACAACTTCTTTGTAACTAACCTCACCCACTCTCTGAAGCTTCTGAAATGCTTGGAGTATTCTATTAAGTGAGAGGATGCCTTCCATGAAGGTCAGAAGACTGTGTGTACAAAGTTAGATGTTCAAGAAAGGAAATAGAAGAGTGTTTTGAGTCATTTTTGCATCGTACGGCCTGGTATAGATTCATTTTGAAGATCCAATTGTAGAATTTTGTAATTCCTTGAGTCTACTAAACTTTCCAATTGATTTGAGGTTTTTTTGTTAAGTTAGTGAAAAGTTATAGATTTTACTTGGTTGTTGTCTGAGAAACCAAGGCTCTACTAGACTAGTCTCAAAGATGTGATCCTAACGAGAGCTTTATCTAGTGGATCTCCTCGGTCACTTGGAAAATGATAGTTAGGATCATGGTCTTTAGGAATCCAGAAGCTCAGGCTCTCACTCTTTTTCCTTCTATTTTTAAGATCAAGCCCTAGGCTAATTATCCCTATGTAATTAGCCTAGTATGTCGGTACAGTCACATGCAGGAGTTATATGAGTGTTGTGGGATCAAACCAAGAGTGGTTATAGACTAATTTAGTTTAGGGGAATCCATACAAAGCTCTTAATTTCATTCATGAACCCACCTTCTATCACTTGCCTAACAAACCAAGCCTAAACTAGCTAATTAGGTCTGTGTGTTTTGTGAGAGCTTGGGTGTACAGGAGTGGAGTGAGGTGATAATGCTTTGGGGGATTTACAAAATCCATAAAGGGTGTCTAGAAACACAATAAGATCCTCTAGATCCCATTTTCACAAAAATCTAAGTTCCAAAAACCCAATGGTTAGGGCTACAAAGAATCTTAGACCATTTGGGGTTCGACTAACTTTGGGTATTCAAGAATAAATTTAATGGTGGATTCCTGACCCCTAGGGTCTATTAAGAGTCTTCAATCTCTTAGGATAGAATTTTGAATCCACTGGTGAATTTTTAAACCTTGTGATATGGTTTAGGGAAAGTGTCCATAAAGGAGAAATTGCTTTGTTCTATAGATTGATTTGGAGAACCAAGAGAGAATAGGGGAAGCCTATAGACCCCTTGTACAAGTTGGGAGAAATCCTAGGAAGGCTTGTGTGGAGTGAGATCGATCAAGTTTGAAGTTTGAAGAGGTATCAAAGAGGTAGGGCACATTAAGGTCTTCTTGCAGTGCTCTCTGCATCAGGTGGTATCAGAGCCTGCCAAGATCTTGGAAGGAGTGAAGAATGGCTGAGGGAATAGGAAGTTCTCTAGAGGAAGAAGTCCCCACTAGAATCACTAATATGGAATTGGCAAAAATTATCAGGCAACAAGTAGCCAAGAACAAGAGGATGGAAGAGGAGATAAATAAGTTGAAAGACCTCCAAATGGAGAAGGAGGAAGGAGAAGAAGAAGAGGAAGAAGAGGAAGAGAAGGAACACGATGAGACAAAGAACATGCCTACAGACCAATTAAAACTTCTTGAAGCTCTTGAAAGAGTTGGAAGAAGGGATCAAAAATTAGATATGCCCATGTTTTGTGGGAAAATGGATCCTGAATAATGCATGGATTGGGTGGAAGCTTTGGAGAACTACTTTGAGTATGACAACATCTTTGAGAATAAAAAGGTTAAGGTTGAAAAATATAGAATGAGAGGTCCTACCTTGAGTTGGTGGAACCTTCTACAAAATGAAAGAGTGGAGGATGGAAGGAATCCTATCTTAACATGGAAGAAGATGCTAGTTGAAGGCAAGAAGCAGTTTTTACCTGAAGACTACGAGATCACCCTCCACAAGAAGCTGCAAAATCTTAGGAAGAAGGACCTTGGTGTGAGTGGGTATACTGAAGAATTTCATAAGATGAACTTGAAGGAAAGAGTTCCTGAAAGTGAGAAGCACAAACTTGCAAGGTATATCAATGGGTTGAAATACAGTAACCAAGATGAAATAAGTTTGTTTAACCCTGAATCAATACAAAAATGTTTTCAAATGGCACTAAAAATTGAAGAAAGGCAGAAGAGAAGAGGAGAACAAAATAATAGAGGAAGAGGGAATAAATTCAGGGGAAGAGGTAGATCCAATGGTAGATGACCATTCCAAATAGGTCAAGGGGAGTTTAATCACCATGAGTCAGAAGGAGAGCACAATAATAGAAACAGTTCTAGAGGGAGGAGATCCAATAATAGAGGAAGGTTTGGAGGAAGAGGGCCTAGTGCCTTCATAGGGAAGTGTTTTACATGTAATCAAGTTGGACACCAGTCCTTCAGATATCCTACAAAGAGTGGCACCAGCAGACAAGGAGGGGACAGAAGAGTACAACTTACCCAAGAGGATGATAACCAAAGTGTATCCTCCTATCACTCTGCAACTTCGAGACCTGCAAATTTAGAGCAAGGAGAATGTTTAATGATGCAAAGGACACTCCTAAGAGTACCTACTACTGTAGAACCATCTAAGAGGAAGTCATTATTCAGAACAAGCTGCAAGGTGAACAATAAGGTATGCAAGGTTATAGTTGATTCTGGCTCTACGGATAATATTGCATCTAGGGAGTTAGTCACTAAACTAAAGTTGCATGTAATTCCTCACCCTTTCCCTTAATTATAAGACTTCTTGGTGGACAACATAAAAGAAAACCATTATCAATGAACAAGTTTGGGTAGATTTCAAATAGGGGAGTATACAGACAGGGTTCTATGTGATATTACAGAGATGGATGCATGTCATCTGTTATTAGAGAGGCCTTGGAAATATGATTTATATGCTAGGCATGATGGAAAATCCAATGTTTATACTATAACTAAGGATGGTGTTGAATATGTAATGAACCCACTCCCTGATTGTGAGAAAGAAAAACATACTACTAGTACTATCTTGCACATAGGAGAAAAGGAATTCATGAAAGTACTAAAGGAGAAGGATACCCCTTGTTATGCCCTAGTAGTGAGGCCCAAAAAGACACCTTTGAAGGAGTCCAAAGTACAAATCCCCACTAGGGGTGTAGGCCCCAAAGAAGTGAAAGAACTGTTAGACAAGTATAGAGGTATCATTGCTGAGAACACACCAAAGTCTTTGCCACCTGAGAGGGAAATAAGTCACTTAATAGAATTCATACCAGGGGCCACTCTTCCCAATAAGGTAGCATATAAGATGACCCCTGAACAAAATTAAGAGGTAGCAAGACAGATTGAAGAATTATTGTCAAAAGGTCTCATTAGGAAGAGTGTGAGTCCTTGTGTTGTCCCAACAATCCTAGCACCCAAGAAAGAAGGCACATGGAGGTTATGTACAGATTCTAGGGCAATCAATAGGATAACCATCAGATATAGGTTTCCTGTGCCTAGAATAGAGGATTTGATGGACTGTTTGGGGGGTGCAAGTTACTATTCCAAGATAGATCTCAAAAGTGGATACCATCAGATAAGAATCAGAGAGGGAGATGGATGGAAGACATCATTTAAGACTACAGAAGGCCTATATGAGTGGCTTGTGATTCCTTTTGGCCTTTCCAATGCTCCAAGAACCTTTATGAGATTGATGAATGAAGTATTGAAACCTTTTCTTAACAAATTTGTTGTTGTATACCTTGATGAAATTTTGATCTTTAGCAGGAGCAAGGAAGAACATCTCAAGAATTTGGACATGGTGATGAGGAAACTCCATGAGAAAAAGTTGAAAATCAATATAGATAAGTGTTTATTTCTTCAAGAAGAACTTGTGTTCTTGGGTTTTGTGATCTCCAAAAACAGTCTCAAGATGGATCTTACCAAAGTTGAAGCCATCCTCAAATGGCCACCTCCAACTACTCCATTAGAGGTTAAAAGTTTTCATGGCCTATCTAGATTTTATAGGAAATTCATCAAAAAATTTAGTGGCATATGTGCTCCCATTATTAACACTATTAAAGGTGGAATAAAATGCATATTTTCATGGACTAATGAAGCTAATGAGTCCTTTGAGTTTCTAAAGAAGAAGATTGCAGAGCAGCCTATCCTAGTCCTACCAAACTTTCACAAGGTATTCATAGTTTAATGTGATGCAAGAAACAAAGCCATTGGAGGAGTCTTGAGCCAAGAAGGAAGACCAGTTGCTTTTTTCAATGAGAAGCTCAATGAAGCTAAACAAAAATACTCCACTTATGATCTTGAAATGTATGCAATGGTTCAGTCAGTTAGGAAATGGAGGCATTATTTATTGCCCAAGGAGTTTGTATTTTTTACTGATAACCATGCACTTAGCTTTCTAAACAAGTAGGAGAAACTTAATCACAGACATGTGAAGTGGATGGAGTTCTTACAACCTTATACATTTTCCATCAAGCATAAAAAAGGGGTTGCGAACAAAGTTGTTGATGCTCTCAGTAGGAGCCATTTGACCACTCAAGCCATCTAGTTAGAGAGTGTTGGGGTCCATGCCATGAAGGATATGTATGTTAAAGACGAAGATTTTAAAGAAGATTATCAGATTTGCATTGAGATGACAGACAGATACCATACTGATTTCTATGAGTTTATTGTGCAAGATGGTCTTCTTTTCAAAGGGAGTTCTTTATGTGTCCCAAAGGGATCTATGAGGGAGAAAATTATCAAAGAGAAGCACTGTGGAAGCCTAGTTGGTCACTTTGGAGTGGACAAAACTTTGGAGCTAGTTAGGAGATTCTACCAATGGCCAAAATTGCAGACAGATGTTAGGAATTTTGTGGAGAGTTGTTCAGTTTTCCAACAAGCCAAAGGACACACATCCAATACTGGACTATACACTCCTTTACCCATCCTTGCAAAACCATGGGATTCAGTAAGTATGGAATTTGTCCTAGGTCTTCCAAAGACCAAGTCTAGATTTGATAGCATTTATGTTGTAGTGGACAGATTTTCAAAAATAGCACACTTTATTCCTTGTAGGACAACTCATGATGCATCTCACATAGCAGGATTGTTTTTTAGAGAATTTGTAAGACTTCATGGAGTACCACTGTCAATAATATTAGATAGGGATCCTAAGTTTTTAGGCCACTTTTGGAGGACACTATGGAGAAAATTAGGAACAAATGTCTCTCTGTCATCTGCATATCATCCACAGTCTAATGGTCAGACACAAGTCATCAATAGATCCCTTGGAAACCTTCTGAGATGCCTCACACAAGAACATGGATCCACTTGGGATACCATTATAGCACAAGCAGAGTTCTCATTTAATGATTCAGTAAATTGGAGCACTGGCTTAACTCCATTCTAGATTGTCTATGGAACTCACCCTAGAGGAGTATTGGAACTCAAGGATATCAAAGAAATGGACAAAAGAAGTGCACTAGCTGAAGACTTTGCTGAGGTAATGAAGAATATACATGATTAGGTGTAGAGCAAATTAAAGCATACCACTGAGAAATATAAAGCCCATGCTGACAAGAAGAGGAGAGATCTACAATTCAAGTTGGGAGACTTAGTGATGATCCACCTCAAGAAGGAGAGACTACCTAAAGAGAAATACACAACTTATGATGAAAAAGCTTGGACCTTTCAAGATTCTGAAGAAATGTGGCAACAATTCCTATAGAATTGATCTACCATCTCACATTGGCCTATCACCTATTTTCAATATTGCAGACATCTATGCTTATAAAGGAGAAGATAGCACTACTGATATTGCAGGTACTCCAGAACCTCCTACACTCCAACCACTCAAGGACATGCCACAAGCAACTCCTCCTAAGATTGAAACCATTCTAGACAAAAGAGTGAACAAGGAAACTAGGAGGGGCACTTACTGTGAGTACTTGGTTCAATGGAAACACCATCCAGTTGAAGATTCTACTTGGATGAACCCTGAAAACATGTTATCCACTTGAAGAATTCACAACTCAAGAGACTTGAGTTCCTTTTTTCATGAGGAGTATGGTGTAGGGCACCTCTTGAAAGTCATCTTTTCTTTCTTACATGTTTGTAATAAGGTGCATCCTTTAGATCACCCTTGTGTGTGTGTATTTGTGTGGGTATTTGATGTAAGGTGAAGGACCTAAGGTGAAGTTATAAACCAAGGTTCCTGAAACCAGAGTTAGACCATGTTTGTTTAAAGTCTTTAAAGTTTGGTTAGAAGTCATGTTTTAAGTCCTTAGGTAGGTTATTATCTTATTTTGACCCTCTCCCACATCCTTTGGGTCGGTGAACTTAACATTATTCAAAAATAGCAACTTTCCTTCATGATTGCCAAAAGTTGTCTTTTTGCAAAGTTGCATGAGAAACTTTTGCAAAATGTTGCTTGAGAGTGAACAAATTCTTTGTAACAGACCTCATCCACTCTTTGAAGCTTATAAAACTCTTGGAGGATGCTATTATGTGAAAGGATTCCTTCCATGAAGGTCAAAAGACTGTGTGTACGAAGTTTGATGTTCAAGCAAGGAAATATAAGAGTGTTTTGAGTCATATTTGCATGGTACGGCCTGGTACAGATTCATTTTGAAGATCCAATTGCAGAATTTTGTAATACCTTGAGTCTACTAACCTTTCCAATTGATTTGAGGTGTTTTTGTTAAGTTAGTGAAAAGTTACAGATTTTACTTGGTTGTTGTCTGAGAAACCAATGCTCTACTGGTCCAGTCTCAAAGATGTGATCCTAACAAGAGCTTTATCCATTGGATCTCCTCGGCCACTTAGAAAATTCTAGTTAGGATCATGGTATTTAGGAGTCTAGAATCTCAGACTCTCACTCTTAGTCCTTCTATTTTTAAGATCAAGCCCTAGGCTAATTATCCCTATGTAATTAGCCTAGTATGTCGGTACATTCACATGCAAGAGTTATATGAGTGTTTTGGGATAAAAAAAAGAGTGGTTCTAGACTAATTTTGGGTAGGGGAATCCATCCCAAGATTTGAATTTCATTCATGAACCCACCTTCTATCACTTGCCTAACAAACCAAGCCTAAACTAGCTAATTAGGACTGTATGTTTTGTGAGAGCTTGGGGGTGCAGGAGTGGAGTGAGGTGCTAATTCTTTGGGGTATTTACAAATTCCATAAAGGGTGTCTGGAAACACAATCAGACCCTCTAGATCCCATTGTCACAAAAATCTATGTCCCCAAAACCCATTGGTTAGGGCTACAAGGAATCCTAGACCTTTTGGGGTTTGACAAACTTTGGGTCTTCAAGACCAAATTTAATGGTGGATTCCTAAACCCTAGGGTCTATTAAGAGTCTTCAATCTCTTAGGATATAATTTTGAATCCACTGGTGAATTTTTACACCTTTTGATATGGTTTAGGGAAAGTGTCCCTAAAGAAGAAATTGTTTTGTTCTATAGATTGATTTGGAGAACCAAGAGAGAATAGGGGAAGCCCATAGACCCCTTGGAAAAGTTAGGAGACATCCTAGGAAGAATTTTGTGGAGTGAGATTGATCAAGTTTGAAGTTTGAATAGGTATCAAAGAGTTAGGGCCCATTAAGGTCTTCTTGCAGTTCTCTCTACATCAAAGGAAGTTGCAGATAAAGGGGATATTTGGATTAAGAATGTGCATGGGACTGAATCCTACAAGATGTTCATAATTTCCTCTTATGGAACATCTTCTTCTCACCAGGGGTGTCTGATGTAGGAGCATCCTTGGTTCATTTTCAATCTTGCATCATACAAAAATATTTTCTTTCAGTTTGTTCCTATTTTCCAGTTTTCTATGCTTTTAGTGGCATTCCTTTGTTTTGGATCATTTGTTGTTACGCATGTCAGGGTTGGTTATGGACATCATGCTTTACTTATGTCTAGGTTTGCACCTCATTTGGATAATTCATTGTGGAGAATAAATATTTATGGTTAGTTTTGTGTGTTCTTCATGTTCTAATGGTCTGATGGAGTTTTCTGGCCTTGCCAAGCATTTTCCCATTTGATGAAGCTTGGTGACTCATATCTTGATGTTCCTGGATCTTTGGCCTATGTCTCTCTTGGATCACACATTATTTATGCATCTTTGAAATGAGATCTTTTGATTTTGGTCCTTCGACCTATATTTCTATTTTAAAGATCTTTTTGATTTGGGTCATGACCTATATTTATACATGTTACATTTTCTTAGTCTTGGGAAATGTAATTGATCTCGCTAACATATGTGTTGTGAAGGCTCTATCTATTGAGGCTTTTGATATTTTTTTGAGGAGGATGGAGTATCTCTGGCCTAACATAACCTCAGAAGGTTAGCACTAGGGTTTAGATTAAAATTATGTTGTAATCAGGCATGTATGCCAAAAGTTTGTAATCTGCATGTTGCAGACCAATGTGATGGAAATACTTGATTCTATGATAATGTGAAGATCTGTTATAACATCTTGATGGTCAATTCTCATTTTTTATTCGATCATGACTATGCCAGATTCCATGTACTTTTAGAATTTTTTTTGGATCCTAACAATTTTTTCACAACCCTATCAAAGCTCAATGAGGTTTCCACAACCATGTCAAAATTTGAAGCACTATTTGGAGCATCCAATAATAAAGAAAAAGGAAAGATCTTTTATACTCATGTTTAATCATGAAAATGCCTTGATTTGTTCCCCCCCCCCCCCACTCTTAAGAGAAAAGAGAGGAATTTTGAAAATATTTATGAGGGATTTTAAAGGGTTTAAAACCTACAATAAATCTCGATGATAAATTGTTACAATCCCATTAGAGCTAGAAAAAATTTATAAAAATATTATTAGAGACTAACAAATAATTTGCTATCATGTTCAAGATTTTTTTTTCTAAAGAGACTTATTGGAAAGATATTTTGTAAAGAAAATAACCCCTTGTCGCTTCAACACATATTTTTGAAGCCATTGCAAGGAGTCAATAAAGTTTTGGAAACCGCTCAAACCCCTAAATAAGAGTTTAAAAGTGGCTTATATTTCAAAATGAAACAATGATAATCAATTTGGTGGGAGTAGAATTATGCCAACATTAAGAGTTCCATTAATGTCCCCATGAAGCTTGAGATAATTTAAAATTAAATAAATATAAAGCTAATATGAAACATAGAGAAGGTAAGTTAATAATAAATTGTAAAGGGAAAATAAGGAAGTGTGAAGGTGTTCATTGACTCATTTTCCTATCTAGCATTTTTTATTACCTACAATATAGTCACTTGTTATCAAGCATCTATCAAACATTCTCAATCAAGAGATAACACTATCATTATAAATCATCAAGCCTTCATACTATCATGATTGATATCAAAGTTATGCTACAAAATCTGAGAGCAAATCTACATCAAGCATTCAAGAAAGTATCAATAAACAATGGAGAGTGATGGTTTCTAGATTGAAAGATAAATTCATTCTTGAGGATTATGAATTGGAATTGCTCAAGAATTTGTAGAACTTGAAGCAGTACATGAGTGTGAAGGAATACACCAAGGAGTTCCATAAGATGACAATAAAAATTGGACACCAAGAGATATCTAAGGAGACTAGATTTATTAATGGCCTGAGATTCAATATTCAGGATGAGACCATTTTGTTTAGGATTTATATAGTGGAAGATGCGTAGCAGTAAGCATTGAGGGAAGAAGATAAGTTAAAAACAAGACATAGTAATCCTAGAGGAAAGGAGAAGCAAGAAATAAATAATGGAAAATAGAAGCAGACCATTGAGGTAGATCCTGATCAGAAGGAACTTAGGAGATTAAGTGGAAGCAAGGAATTTAAGGAACTTGTTTCAAATGTGGTGGCATATGAAATATTTCTTTTCAATATTCTGAAGGATCTAGTAAAAGCTTGGGTAGAAAAAATATTGTGGCACATGAGGAGAAGGCTACTGATGATCTTGTGGAGAATGTGGAAGAACCTGAGATGGGAGAATCTCTTATGCTTAGGAGAATCACGTTGGGAAAGAAGGAAGCTAACCAATACAAAGGAGGAATTTTTTTAGGACTATTTGGAAATCAAGAGTTAAATGTTGTGAGGTTGGTGTGGATGGTGGTAGTACTGAGAATTTGGTATCAGAAGAGATGGTGCAGAAGCTTGGTTTGAAGAGGTTGAAACATTCTTGTCCTTATGGGATAAGTTGGTTTTCAAATGATCAAACAGTGGAGGTGCAAGAACAATTTTTGGTGAACTTCAGTATTGAGCCTTACATTGATGAGGTATTATGTGATGTGGTATCTATGAGTGCTTTTCATGTTATATGGGGAGTACCTTGGCAATTTGACAAGGGAGCTATCTGTGATTGCATAAATAACTTGGTAGTAATAGAGAAGGATGGGAAGAAGTTTACTTTGGTTCCCTTGAAGGAGGCAGAGGGGAGGAGTGCAAGGAATTTGGGTAATGTTTAGAAACGTAGAATACAAAAGTTGATTTGAAGAATAATCTTGGAAGAAGAACTAAGGACTGGTTGGTATCAAATAAAAAGAAGGAAAAGGTATTGTAGCATAAGGATTTGGATCATAAGAAGTCTTGTAGCAGAGGTAAATTAGCTGTGCAAAAGTAAGGAGGTGGTGGTAATAGTTATTTACTACATGATGTTGATATGGAACAAGATAGAGAAAGTGAGGAACAAACTAAGAGGATGGATCTAACAGAAGAAAGAACAGAAGTCCAGAGAAAGGAAGTTACAGATAAAGGGGATATTTGGATTAAGAATGTGCATGGGACTGAATCCTAAAAGATGTTGATAAGTTCCTCTTATGGAACATCTTCTTCTCACCAGGGGTGTCTGATCTAGGAGCATCCTTGGGTCATTTTCAATCTTGCATCATACAAAAATATTTTCTTTCATTTTGTTCCCGATTTCCAATTTTCTATGTTTTTGGTGGCATTCCTTTGTTTTGGATCATTTGTTGTTACGAATGTCAGGGTTAGTTATGGACATCATACTTTACTTATGTCTAATTTCACACCTCATTTGGATACTTCATTTTGGAGATTAAAGATTCATGGTTAGTTCTGTGTGTTCTTCATGTTCTAACGATTTGATAGAGTTTTCTGACCCCGTGAAGCATTTTCCCAATTGATGAAGCTTGGTGACTCATATCTCAATGTTCCTGGATCTTTGGCCTATGTCTCTCTTGGATCACACATCATTTATACATCTTGGAAATTAGATCTTTTGATTTGGGTCCTGACCTATATTTCTATTGCCAAGATCTTTTGATTTGGGTCATGACCTATATTTGTACAGGTTATATTTTCTTAGTCTTGGGAAATGTAATTGATCTGCCTAACATATGTGTTGCGAAGGCTCTATATATTGAGGCTTTTGATCTTTTTTTGAGGAGGATTGAGTATCTCTGGAATAACATAACCTCATAAGGTTATCACTAGGGTTTAGATTTGAATTATGTTGTAATCAGGCATGTATGCCAAAAGTTTTTAATCTGCATGTTGCAGACCAATGTGATGGAAATACTTGATTTTGTGATAATGGGAAGATCTGTTATAACATCTTGATGGTCAATTCTCATTTTTGAGTTGGTTGTTTCCATTGTGTTGACTCTTGCTGCATGGTTGGACCATCTCCATTGGGGAACCTTCGATCATGACTATGCTAGATTGCATTTACTTTTAGAATTTTTGTTGGATTCCAACAAGTTTTTCACAACCCTATCAAAGCTCAATGAGGTTTCCACAACCATGTCAAAATTTGAAGCACTATTTGGAGCATCCAATAATAAAGAAAAAGGAAAGATTTTTTATACTCATGTTTGATCATGAAAATACCTTGGTTTGTCCCCCCCCCTAAGAGAAAAGAGAAGAATTTTGAAAAGATTTATGAGGGATCTTAAAGGGTTTAAAGCCTACATTAAATCTCGATGAGAAATTGTTAGAACCCCATTAGGGCTAGAAAAAAGTTTTTTTTTTTTTAAGCAAAAGCGGGATATCCACCATATTTTTATTAATAATCTGATTCAATAACTCCCCCATGGAAGAACCAGTAAGAAACCCCAGGATCCTTGTTATATAAAAATATATATTATATGATATTCATATCCATATGCAATTACATAAGTTACCCAGTAGGTACTTAATCATCTTACAAAAATATCCCATATGTCGGGGAGTTCTAATTGTATGCTAAGCGCAAATTGACCCCACATCTCAAAACCCACTAATGAACCAATGTTCTAAAGAGCTTACATCACAAAATTAGTAATTAGTTTAACAAAAATCATTCAAAATTTTAATAATGTTCAACATTGGAACATTTATTCGATCATGTCCTCCACACCCCAACCAGCATTTGGAGACTTTGCAGCACGCGGGGACCAACCCGTATGTTTTGTAGTAGAAGTCTCCACTGATTCTATTGTAGCCCGGTGTGAAGATTCTCCCACAAGTCCCGATCCAGGAAGCCATCCAGGGGTGCCAGCCGAAGCTTGAGGATAGGGTGCATCATGTTCATCAACTTGTGTAATTTGATCTCCCTTTGAAGAATCACTAGTCATACCCGAGGGATGTGCGTTGAGGTCCGGCACCACGACCAACATCCTTGACAATTGCCCACACAAAATAGGGCCTGAATGGGACCGTATTTCTTGCCGAGATGGGGGAGTGTTTGGGAGTTCGAGGAGATCTAATAGCGCGTTCACCTTAATTTTGATTAAGTCCACCATATGAAACCCTAGCCGCCGGTTCATAGAGCGGAGTGTATTTTTTGCATACCTTGCGTCCTGCTTCTCCAAGGAGAATTTTATATTTACATAAACCAGCATGTAATAATGGTTTGTGAGCAATTCTTGGTGGGAAAATAGACCGCCAACTAATGCCAATCCATCCCAAAGATCATATTTCTGTAGCACCCGCATAAGCTCATTATTCTGCAAATACCTCGGATTGATAACTTTCTCTGCCAGTGAGATGAACAAAGGCACTGATTGAATGTGGTCTAGAGCATTGGACAAGAAAATGGAAATGAGTTGTGCTGGAAAAAAGAAATGGTGAACATGCGGTGCCAGGATTTCTTCCCCAATAACTATGCGGATAGCAGCTCGAATCCTCGTTGAGTGACATACAAACATGCCATCAAACGAGCCCTCATCTATGTTCGCAGGCAGGACCTCTTCCATCCCCAGAGCTTGTATCCTCAATCTATAGTTTCTTGGAAACACAACATGGTGATACCTACCACATGGTCTGCACTTCAAAATCTGCCCATTCCTCGACTCCATAGTTACAATTTGAACTTAAGCAAAATGGTTGGTGTGTAAATGTGGATGAGGCTATAAATAGGGCCGTGTGTGCACTCGCATCTTTCAAGCCATAAATTGCCATGTTTGTCAAATCCCCGCTCATCACAAGGATGAGGTAAGGTGATCTCAAATCGTACCTTGGGAGTGAAGAATAAATATTATTAGAGACTAACAAATAATTCATTATCATGTTCAAGATTTGTTTTCTAAAGAGACTTATTGGAAAGATATTTTGTGAAGAAAAATAACCCCTTGTGGCTGCAACACATATTTTTGAAACCATTGTAAGGAGTCAATAAATTTTTGGAAACCACTCAAACCCCTAAATAAGAGTTTAAAAGTGGCTTATATTTCAAAATGAAACAATGATAATTAATTTGGTGAGAGTAGAATTGTGCCAACATTAAGAGTTCCATTAATGTCCCCATTAAGCTTGAGATAATTTAAAATTAAAGAAATATAAAGCTAATATGAAACATAGAGAAGGTAAGTTAATAATAAATTGTAAAGGGAAAATTAGGAGGTGTGAAGGTGTTCATTGACTCATTTTCCTATCTAGAATTTTTTAGTACCTACAATATAGTCACTTGTTATCAAGCATCTATCAAACATTCTCAATCAAGAGATAACACTATCATTATAAAGCATCAAGCCTTCATACTATCATGATTGATATCAAAGTTATGCTACAAAATCTGAGAGAAAATCTACATCAAGCATTCAAGAAAGTATCAAGAAACAATGGAGAGTAATGGTTGCTAGATTGAAAGATAATTTCATTCTTGAGGATTATGAATTGGAATTATTCAAGAATTTGTAGAACTTGAAGCAAGACATGAGTGTGAAGGAATACACCAAGGATTTCTATAAGATGACAATAAAATTTGGACACCAAGAGATATCTAAGGAGACTAGATTTATTAATGGTCTGAGATTCAATATTCAAGATGAGACAAGTATGTTTAGGATATCTATAGTGGAAGATGCTTAGCAGTATGCATTAAGGGAAGAAGATAAGTTAAAAACAAGATAGAGTAATCCTAGAGGAAAGGAGAAGCAAGAAAGCAACAATGGAAAGCAGAAGCAGACCATTGAGGTAGATCTTGATAAGAAGGAACTTAGGAGATCAAGTGGTAGCTAGTAATTTAAAGGAACTTGTTTCAAATGTGGTGACATATGAAATATATCTTTTCAATTTTCTAAAGGATCTATTAAAAGCTTGGGTGGATAAAATATTGTGGCACATGAGGAGAAGGCTACTGATGATCTTGTGGAGAATGTGGCAGAACCTGAGATGGGACAATCTCTAATGCTTAGGAAAATCATGTTGGGAAAGAAGGAAGCTAACCAATACAAAGGAGGAATTTGTTTAGGACTGTTTGCAAATCAGGAGGTAAATGTTGTGAGGTTGGTGTGTATAGTGGTAGTACTAATAATTTGGTATCAGAAGAGATGGTGCAGAAGCTTGGTTTGAAGAGGTTGAAACATCCTTGTCCTTATGGGATAAGTTGGTTTGCAAATGATCATATGGTGGAGGTTCAAGAACAGTGTTTGGTGAACTTCAGTATTGAGCCTTACATTGATGAGGTATTATGTGATGTAGTATCTATGAGTGCTTGTCATGTTATATGGGGAATACCTTAGAAATTTGATAGGGGAGCTATTCATGATTGCATAAATAACTTGGTAACAATAGAGAAGGATGGGAAGAAGTTTACTTTGGTTCCCTTGAAGGAGGCAGAGGGGAGGAATCCAAGGAATTTGGGTAATATTCAGAAATGTAGAATTCAAAAGTTGATTTGAAGAATAATCTTGGAAGAAGATCTGAGGACCGGTTGGTATCAAATAAAAAGAAGGAAAAGGTATTGTAGTAGAATGATTTGGATCACATGAAGTCTTGTAGCAGAGGTAATTAGTTGTGCAAAAGAAAGGTGGTGGTGGTAATAGTTCTTTACTACATGATGTTGATATGGAACAAGATAGAGAAAGTGAAGAACAAACTAAGAGGATGGATCTAACAAAAGTCCAGAGAAAGGAAGTTATAGATAAAGAGGATATTTGGATTAAGAATGTGCATGGGACTGAATCCTACAAGATGTTCATAAGTTCCTCTTATGAACATATTCTTCTCACCAGGGGTGTTTGATGTAGGAGCATCCTTGGGTCATTTTCAATCTTGCATCATACAAAAATATTTTCTTTCAGTTTGTTCCCGTTTTCTAGTTTTCTATGTTTTTAGTGGCATTCTTTTGTTTTGGATCATCTATTGTTACAAATGTCAGGGTTGGTTATGGACATCATGCTTTACTTATGTCTAGGTTCATAGCTCATTTGGATACTTCATTGTGGAGATTAAAGATTCATGGTCAGTTCTTTGTGTTCTTCATGTTCTAACGGTCTGATGGAGTTTTCTGACCTCGCGAAGCATTTTCCCAATTGATGAAGCTTGGTGACTCATATCTCGATGTTCTTGGATCTTTGGTCTATGTCTCTCTTGGATCACACATTATTCTACATCTTGGAAATGAGATCTTTTGATTTGGCTCTGGACCTATATTTCTATTGCCAAGATCTTTTGATTTGGGTCATGACCTATATTTGTACATGTTACATTTTCGTAGCCTTGGGAAATGTAATTGATCTGGCTAACATATGTGTTGTGAAGGCTCTATATATTGAGGCTTTTGATCTTTTTTTGAGGAGGATTGAGTATCTCTGGAATAACATAACCTCAGAAGGTTAGCACTAGGTTTTAGATTCTAATTATGTTGTAATCAGGCATGTATGCCAAAAGTTTGTAATCTGCATGTTGCAGACCAATATGATGGAAATACTTGATTCTGTGATAATGTGAAGATCTGTTATAACATCTTGATGGTCAATTATTGTTTTTGATTTGGTTATTTCCATTGTGTTGACTCTTGCTGCATGGTTGGACCATCTCCATTTGGGAACCTTCGACCATGACTATGCCAGATTTCATATACTTTTAGAATTTGTTTTGGAGCCCAACAAGTTTTTCACAACCCTATCAAAGATCAATGGGTTTTCCACAACCATGTCAAAATTTGAAGCACTATTTGGAGCATCCAATAATAAAGAAAAAGGAAAGATTTTTTATACTCATGTTTGATCATGAAAATGCCTTGATTTGTTCCCCCCCGTACGAGAAAAGAGAGGAATTTTGAAAAGATTTATGAGGGATTTTAAAGGGTTTAAAACCTACATTAAATCTCGATGAGAAATTGTTACAACCCCATTAGAGCTAGAAGAAAATTATAAAAATATTATTAGAGACTAACAAATAATTAATTATCATGTTCAAGAATTTGTTTTCTAAAGGGACTTATTGGAAAGATATTTTGTGAAGAAAAATAACCCCTTGTGGCTTCAACACATATTTTTGTAACCATTGTAAGGAGTCAATAAAGTTTTGGAAACCGCTCAAACCCCTAAATAAGAGTTTAAAAGTGGCTTATATTTCAAAATGAAACAATGATAATAAATTTGGTGGGAGTAGAATTGTGCCAGCATTAAGAGTTCCATTAATGTCCCCATGAAGCTTGAGATAATTTGAAATTAAAGAAATATAAAGCTAATATGAAACATAGAGAAGGTAAGTTAATAATAAATTGTAAAGGGAAAATAAGGAAGTGTGAAGGTGTTCACTGACTCATTTTCCTATCTAGCATTTTTGAGTACCTACAATATAGTTACTTGTTATCAAGCATCTATCAAACATTCTCAAACAAGAGATAACACTATCATTATAAAGCATCAAGCCTTCATACTATCATGATTGATATCAAAGTTATGTTACAAAATCTGAGAGCAAATCTACATCAAGCATTCAAGAAAGTATCAAGAAACAATGGAAACCCTTAAGGTATTTGTGATGGTATTAATGTTTATCATTTGATTTTAGGTATTAATCTTGTACTTCATTTGTGTTTGTGTGGATTGTGAATTTGGATCTTGCATTGTATTATTTTTCATTATTTTGATTAACTTTTTCACATCATTCACAAATATAAATAGTCCTCTAAAGTCTTTTTTTTGGTTCATCATATGTTCTTTGCAGTCATCATCCCTAGCTAGAGATAGTTGTTGCCTTGACTCTATTATTTGCATTTGATTTTTCAATACCAATCATTCACAAATCTTAGTCATGAGTATTCTTCCTTCAAAATTAACCAAGTGTTATGTCATTAGCAAAAATTTTGACTTCTAAAACTTCCACAAGCCCGCGAGGAGGTTCTCACGACCCCAATGACCTCCAAAAAGGTTGTCATAATATTTTAGAGCCTTGCCTTTGATTTTTCAATACCAATCATTCACAAATCTTAGTCATGAGTATTCTTCCTTCAAAATTCACTAAGTGTTCTGTCATTAGCAAAAATGTTGACTTCTAAAACTTCCATAAGCCCGCGAGGAGGTTCTCACAACCCGAATGACCTCCAAAAAGGTTGTCATAATATTTTAGAGCCTAACCATCCATTCACAGTGTTTTTATTTGAAAATCATGTTATTTTAAAAAATTCCAAGATCTTAGAATTGTGTCAAAAGTTAGTGACAAGATTTTTGAAGTTAATGTCAGTGATTCCATATAGTTTTCAAGCTTTTGTCGGAGCCAATAATTTTTTCACAACCCTTTCAAAGCTCAATGAGGTTTTTGTACAACCATGTCAAAATATGAAGTGCTTTTTAGAGCATCCGATAATAAAGACAAAGGAAGGATTTTTTAAACTAAAGTTTGACCATGAAATTGCCTTGATTTGTTTCCTCGCTTGAAGAGAAAATGGAAGAATTTTGAAAAGATTTCTCAAAGATTTTTAAAGGTTTTAAAAGTTATGTTAGAGATCAACGAGGTTGTCACAACCCCATAAGAGCTAAAAAATCATGAAAATGTAATTAGAGAATGACAAATAATTCAGAACCATGATGAAGATTTTTTTTTCTTCTATAGATGACCTATTTTAAAGATAATTTATGAAGAAAAATAACCCCTTGTGGTTTCAACACATGGTTTTGAACCATTGTTGGGAGTTGATAAGGTTTTGGAAACACCTCAAACCTTGAATAATAAAAGTGGCTCATATCTCAAAAGGAAACAACAATAAACAAATTGGTGGGAATAGAAATACACCAACATTAAAAGTTTCATTAATGTCCTCATGAAGCTTGAGAAAATTAAAATTAAAGAAATATAAAACTAATATGAAGCATAGAGAAGATAATGGAAAAAATCACATCCCCCTCCACCAAGGTCTTATTCTTAGGCTTTACCATTTCCATCTAGCCCTTTGCCCACCTAGGCCTATTATTGTACAAGAGGCCTCAAATTCTACTACCCCTCCTTCGGCTAACCTTCTGGACTTACCTGGGCCTAGCTAAAAGAAAGGCATTAAAAACCCTGGTCTAAAATCTCAACATGGTAGCCTTGAAATCCCTGCCCATGTTGGAACTAAAGGGGAGTCAGAGGATAATAAATGGAAATCCCAACCCTTGAAAAAGAAAAAAAGGAGAGGCCTCTAAAAAAGCCAAGTTTACAATCTGAGAAATTGATTCTAACATAGAGGTCACTAAAGAAACCAACTCCCATAGGCAGTCAACTAGGTTGGCCACTTGTCCCATGAGTATGGGGAAGAAATTAAAAGTGGATACATAGTCTGAAGAGGAAGAGGATAGTGGGAGTGAAGAGAAAAAAGAAATTAGTAAGGAGGTGGAGGAAGATAATGAGAAGAACGTGGAGATGGAGGATAGCTCAGATATTGCTAATAGCTCTTCTCATGTGTCTGAAAGGATAAAAACAGGTCCTATAGACCTAGCATATGAAATGATGCTTGAGGAAGTAGCTACTACCAAAACCACTACTGTCGGGACTCATGGCGACCTCCTGTCTGGAAATTACGACAAATGTGCTACTACTGTTGGAGAACTAGAAAAAACTAAGGCTAGAGTATCTGAGTTCGAAAGGAAAATTTGAAGCATTTCTAGACTCTCCATGAGGGTTATGCATTGTTCAATGACATCCCTTTGTTTGCTATAGAAGAAGTTATTGGGGAACAATGACAGTGATGAGGAAACTATAAGGAGCTCTTTAAGTTTCTCATGGAGGATTGGTCAACGTCTCTTCATCAAGTTTGATGCAACTATAAGGGAGCTCAATAGGGATTGTATCCCTTGTTCAATTAATTTTTGTCTTTATTGTCGTTAGTTGCCACTATGGCCATATTATGAACAATGTTTAGACTTTCTTAGTTTTTAGATAGAACATTATTACTAGATGTTGTTATGTTTACTGGGATGGGCCTAGGTGGCTTTTTTATCAAAATTTCAGTAGTTTAGATGGTATATTGGGTAGTAGATCCAAAGACATTAACTCCTTTTTGATGGTGTGGATGATTGATATTAGTTGATGTTTTTGATATTAGTTGCTAGTTTTTGTTGTTAATGTGTGTTTATTGTTAAATTTTTGATTTTATGCCCTCTAGGTTGTTGTACTTAAGGGACAACACCCTAGTTTTTGTTGCTTTAATATAAAAAACATAGAGAAGATAATCTAACAAGCAATTGTCAAAGGCAGATAGGGAAATGTGAAGGTGTTATTACTTCGAAAAGTCATATATTTAATCTTGCTTAGTTCTTGAACAAAAATTGGTGGGTGCCTTTGAGATCTACGCCTTTACAACTGGCAATGCTAATATTGAAGAGATATTTACTTGAGTATTATTGGCAAGCTCTTTGGCTGTATGATGTATCCTTCAAGTAATGAATCTAGGATGTGTAAATTACAACTCTAGGAACTTTCTATCAACCCTAAAATATCTCTGTCGGATATTGATGTTACCATCTTTTTTAATGCTAGAACATGTTTAAGGCTTCACCCTTTTTATTATGACATATTCTTGAAAATTTTCAAAATTCTTCCTCTTAAAGTTCATCCTACTACTGAATCGCATAGGAATTCCAAAAATAGATATACATCCAATTATAAATGTTAACTAAAAGATTATATCTATTTTTTTCTTGACTGAATTATATACCTACTAAAATTTTTTGCAATTTTTTTTTTTTTTTTGTGGTTTATCTATATATTCATTTTATATATGTATGTCAATTATAATTGCTTTTTGAATATAATAACTTCCACTCATGTTTTAATTGACTAAAAACCCCATCTTTCTCAATGGTGTTATTTCTAGAACTAAACATATATTTCATATTTAATTTTTAGCCTAGATTTGTTATATATATATACAATGTTTTGGAGATAAATTTACTTCATAATAATAATAATAATAAATGAGAAAGAGACAAAGATAGCGACTCCTTATCTAAATTTGAAGTCAACATTCAAAACTGAAAAGAGTTGTACTTTATCTCAAAATATGGTTTTACGAAGAAATTCCTGGCGAGGCTTAAACTGCTGAAACGGACGGTATCCATGCATTGGAAGCTCCGTGGAATGAATCTGGACCTTACATTGTCCCTGGTTTGAGAATATGACAAGAAAAGAATCTTTGATTGTGAACGGAATATTCGAGACGAAAAGTTTAAAAAACAAGTTGAAATCAAAGGGGTGGAAACCGACAATGAGTAAAGAATGATTATAATGTGGGTCCCATCGTCCCAAGATTCCATTACAAATACTAAAAAATATATAAACTTTGTATTAGAAAAAAGGTGATCATCCACCAACCTATCCTATCACTATTAAATTTTTTTGGTTTGGATAAAGTGTATAGCTTTTTCTTTTTTATTATTATATGTATAGAAAGTGTATAGCTTTTTTTCATTATATATATATATATATATATAGCTTTGAAATTTCATTTGATTTATTTCATGTGGAAATTCGACATAATTTTGATTGCAGGTATGTACTTGGGTTTTTAATGGTCTCAATTAATTATTGCTCAATTCTTCTTGTATTTTGGTTTGGATTGTAGATACAAATCTACTTGTTGGGTAGAATTATTGTTATGATTTCATTTTCTAATATAGATTATTTTTCCATATTTTTGGCTAACTTATTGAAAAGTTCATACCACCTAAAAATGGTCATTGTTCCTAGTCCTCTTTTAAGTTGTCTTTTATGTCCTCGGTCGTTATTGTTCAATTTTGACCATTTTTGTCTATTTTGATCATTTTTGGCCATTTTAAGTTATTTTGATTTATCTTTCTCATGTCGTTTGCTTTGTGTCATTTTCGTGTGTTTAATTAAATAATTTTAACAATTACTTAATTATTTCCTAACTTTTTTTATTAATTCAACAACCAAACAAGGGGGTTGACCCTTACAAAACTACAACCAAAGGGTTGTCTAGGAAACAACAACACAATCTAATGTTGAGAGTTACAACATAAGGCCGCTAACAACACAAAGACATCAAAGATCCACTAGAGAAATATCACTTTGGAGAATACAAGGCCACAAAAGGCCAAATACAGAACATAGGCCAAGAAAGACCCCTCACAATACTTATCTTCCCCTTGGGAAACACAAAGTTACCCAAGAAAAATATGTGATAAACAACAATAAGCCAACCGCAGGTCCACCTCCCAGTAGCAAAACCCCTTTCCACCTCAATAGCAAAGGATCCCACGTCTATAAGAGCATCTAAGAGATGGACCAACCAAACAAGAAGCACAATGTTAAACCACCTTACAATCAAATATCCGCAGAAGAGAGCCCACAAATACTTACAATCCACCTCTTTCACGAAGAGAGTCTCTACCTCTATAGGAGACTCCTCCACCTCCATAGGAACTATGAAAGAAGAAGCAAACCACAAATACCAAGCCCGCCTCTTGATCATCGACACATTATTATCATCCTCATGGTCGAGAATAGCCCCCAAACCTGTTGCAAACATAAACCAAAAACAAAAAAAACTAGAGGATTTACCACCACCTCCAAAGGGACCGCAAAAGAAGAAGAAGAGGCAGACCAATAGTACCAGACCCCCTCCTGGAAAGCTGAACAACCCCCTTCTCCATTGAATCAAGAAAAAGTTGAGCAAGCCCTTAAAGATCAACAACAAACAACTAGCTGCAAAAGAAGAAAAAAAAACCATTGTCCTCGCAGAAAGGAATTGACAGGCCAAAAGAAACAACCACCATGTCCAAAGGACCCATGGAAGAAGAAGAAACAAGCCAACCGAACCAGGACCCTCTCTTGGCAAGCTAAACACCCCTCTTCTACATCGAGTTAGGAATAGCACCCAAACCAGCTGTAATAACCAACTGGCCACTAATGGAAATGAAACCACTATCCATGCATATAGGTGTGGACACTCCAAATGCAAAGGCCTTCACCACCAAAGGAACCATGAAAGAAGAAGAAGAAGAAGCAAACCAACCATTCCAGACCCCCTTCCTAGCAAGCTGAACACGCCCCCTCTCTAACAAAACAAGCAAAGCCCCAAAACCAACAACAAACATCAACAAAAAACAAACCCGAGCAAGTCCTTGAAGATTATCAACAAATAACTGACCCCCAAAGAAAACTAAACCACTGCCCATGCAGAAAGGAATGGACTGTCCAAGGGAAATGACCTCCACCATTGTGAAAGTTGTGGAAGAAGAAGAAGCATACCAACTAAACCAGTCCCCCCTCCTAGCAAGCTAAACATCCCCCTTCTCCAATGACTTAGGAAAAGCCCCCAAACCAGCTGCAACAAACAACTGGCCACCAAAGAAACTAGAACTACTATCCATGCAAAAATAATGGATAGTCCAAGCGGAATGACCTCCACCTCCATAGGAACTTGGAAGAAGAAGAAGCGAATCAATAGTACCAGACCCCCCTCCTAGCAAGCTGAATACCCCCCTTCTCCACCGGGTCATGAAAATTCCC